>PVJO010019760.1:0-33496 GCA_004026905.1 Hystrix cristata
TAAATCTAAACCTTTTGAAGAACATGACAGTAAAGGTTACTGTAAAACTCAAAGAAAAAAGTTCTTTTAAGTAGAGATTTTCTATATGAATAAAAGTTTGCCAGGAAAAAAAATGCTTGTTATATCTGTGGTTTTCTGGTTTTTCAACAAAACTTGAAAAAGTGAGTCACAAGAAAGAAAGGAGTAAAAATTTAGGAATCCATTCAGGACTGGTGATTGTTTTTTGCACTGACCAAGCCTTATATCCATATGAAATAATGACTTCAAGGACATATTGATAACATATGCCCATAATGTATTCACCTACAATATGAGGGAAGAGCAAATAAAGCACTGGACTCTACAGCACAGGCCACACCGGAAGTAATGTTTGTAGTGCTGAACCCATGCAGATAACTTTCAAATGGCAAGAGGACTTGTAATTATTCACATCAAGACTGGCCAATGAAAGAGATCAGGCTGTCTTTGAAGAAGGTTTGGGAAAAGAGTACAGATGAAGGGTAAAACATTACAGGCCTGAATGTTTTAGTTACCAACCAAGAGAAAATTATCAAATGAAGTATTTTTTATTTTCTTGTCTGGATGAGCACATTCCTATAATGGCCTGGAAGGTCTGGTACAAACTGAGAACTCCTTGGAGTTGGAGGCAGTTCACTGAGGAGTTCCAATGAACAGACACTGGTGGCAACCTCTCTAGGGTGCACATACTGGTTGTGCAATATGCTATAAGGAAGATGAATTCTAAGAAAAGACTCAGGCCCCTACGTAGGTTCTGGACTCAGTAGATACTTCTGGAATTCCAAATACCCAAAACATGGTTCCATAAAGTGGGAGTCTCAATCATGGAAAATAATTCCATTGTTCTCATGTCCTACAGCCAGATTACAGTTGGAAGATGTCTAGCATGAGCATTCTAAAAACAAAGTACTCAATAAGACTCGGTGAGACTATGATAACTGTCTCCAAAACTAGAACATAAAGTCATAGCAATAAGTTATTAGATGTTCCACGCACTCCAAGAATGAAGACCAATAAGTAATAATTACATAGAGGCAGATTTTTGTTCTATATGAAGAACTACTTTGTAAGCAAGCTTACTAGGGAAAGGCTAGACTACTTCATTAGGCACACAATGGTGGGGAAGTTCAAGTACATAATGATGAACTATATAAAACTGTTATGTCTGACCCCGAGAGTCCAAGATTCTAGCGAAGAAAAACAAAGTCTATATGTAACTGGCTAAAATATCACAAAACTAAATATTTCAATTCTTCTATGCTTTATATGATTTTTAACAAAACAACCATAAACAATTTAAACAATGTTTTGTGCCTTGGGGATGTTAAGTTTGGCAGGCAGCAAAGTAAGTAGTGATCAATTCTTTCTATGTTCAGAAGAAAAAGCGTGCCTCTTCATTTGTTCTTCCTCCCTTGAATCATCTTACGTTCAATTAATTATCAGTGAAGCATTTTTATTATTCACTCTGTGGAAAGGTATAAATAGGGCAAACCACAGAGTTATGTATATGATCTAAAATTCACCCCTGTGCTGCCAGAGTTTGACTTGGAAAGACAGAAGGGGAAATGATTAGCTGTTCCATATTCTCTACACTGATGCCTTTCAAAATAAAAAGAAAGAAGTAGAAAAAAGGCCAAATTCCTGAGAAATTAATCTATGACCATGACAGTTCTTAAGTAAAAGAAAATGACAGCACTAACCTAAGTAATGTTGCTTATGAGGCGAGAAGAAGAAAGAAAAGCAGCAGCAAAGAACTATATCTTAGAATTTCATTCACAGAATGTAAATTCCACTAATATAGGGATTTTGTCTTATCATAAACTACGTCCTCAGTGCCAAGAGCAATACCTTGCACGTGGCAAGTGTGTAGTAAGTTTACTGAATAAATAAATTTACTTGATAAAAATTTTCAGAGCAATTAACTATGATCCAAGAGGCACAGAGCCAGGTGTTTAGGTAATGTGATCTTTACTCCTTCAGGAAATGGGCCTCCTTCACTATCAAAGAACTTAGTACAAACAGAGGCTAAACATAAATTATTAAATCCAATTATTTCAACCACTATACACTAATTTATGTTAAATTAGTCTAAACTAACTCAGTCAAGCAAAGTAAGAGAAAGATTTGGAGGCAAATCATATGGTATAATTGGGTGTATGTTTTACATACAAATGATTTTTTAAAATCCATAATTAAATTTTAATAATTTTCCCCAGGATATTGAATTTAGTTTAACAAAACAAATGCTTCAAATTGTTTCTTTTTAAAATACAGAAACATACCTACTTGGCCAGTTGCCACTATGTTGATAAATTTGGGATGCTGATTTACAGTGAGGCACAGAATATCATCGTTATGTTCTTGATAAAAACTCTGAGTCCCTGTAAAGAAAGAATTTGAAAATTGAGTTGAAAATTTTAAGATGCGACAGGCAAATGCACTCACCTAGTGCGATAAAGTATTCATTTACTTGCTTATTCAGTGCATATTTTTTGAGCCTTTGCTCTGGACGCATCATCACAAGGACAGAAAAGAATTAAAAGTTTTAAAGGGACAGAGCCCTGAAAAGGAAAAACTGTGTAATAGCTGAACACACCAAGTGCCACAAAGGTTTAAGGAGCAAAGATGCAAAGATGAGATTCAGCACAGAAAGATTATTCTTGTCACGGGAACACAACACTCCTGCACTGTGACCTGGTGACCTGGATGGTGGCGGGTAGGGAAGGGTAGTCACAGGACACTTTAAACAAAGGCACACAAGCAGGACAGTGTTGGGTATACATCCAGCAGAAGTGAAGGTTATGAAAAAGAAAAGAAAGCAATATGGTTTGAAAGGCAAGTAGGGACTAGAATTATGGAAGATTTTGAACACAAGCCTGTGATCTTTCTGTTTTGGTTTCCTCAAAAAAAAAAAAGATTCACTGAGGTCACACAGAAACCAAAGATAATTTTTTCACTTAACAACTGGGCCATATTTATTCATATTTCATATTTATTCTGTAGTCAGTGAAGAGGCAATGAAGTTTTTTTTGATCAAAGCATTAATGTAATTCTCTAGCAGTATTGACATTGAAGAGACCTTAGCTAGGTAATAAAACTAGGCTTGTGCAACTAAATGACCAGACAGGAAACGAAGTCAGAAAAGTAGACTTGATCCAGTTATAGAGGATCATGAATACCAAGTCTCCCCCCAAAACAAAAACAAAAAAACCCCTCAACTATATTTAGTAGGTCTACTATGACTTTCAAAATTCTCAAAGTGGAATGTGCTTTGTACTTTACAGGGCAAAGAGTTGGTCTAGTTAAAGGAGCAAATGACTAATTATGGGTTGGTGGATTAATTACTAAGAGATAACAGTTATTAACTTTCTGTTAATTGAACTGCTGAGGCAGAAGGATTGCTTCAAATTTGAGGCCAACCTGGACTATATAGTAAGTTCAAGGCCAACCTGAAATATACAAAGCGAGAGGTTGTCTCTAAAAAAAAAAAAAAAAATTAGATTTCCTATTATGAACACAGCAATGTATCCCTAAACCACGAGAAACCAAGAACTGAGAACTGAAGTAGCCAAGTCTCCCCCTTGCCCTCTTTCAACACTCCTCTATTAGAAAGGTGATTCATTACAAATAAATTACATGGTTGGCGCACACCTGTAATCCCAGAATTTGGGAGGTTTAGGCAAGAGGATAGTTTGGGGCCAGCCTGGACTACATACGTGGCAAGATTCTGTCGCAAAAAACAAAACAAAATTACAAGTATAAATAGGACAGTTTATTTATGTATTTATTCTTTTCTTGCTTGATTTATTTTACTCCTCCCCATTCTCTTGAAGGATAGGTGAAGCCGCAAAAGATTTTTTTCTAAGGAATGCTTTTTAAATAGTCCAAATTATTAAATGGGAAGTTACCACTGATTTCATGTGATTTTGATGAATTTTTCTCTTTAGGAAACCTAACGGGAAGATCATATTAACAATACTAAACAGGGGAAGGGGATTATGACTCACGCAATCAGTCCACTCTTCATTCATTCTGAGCAAAACTATAAGAAGAAAAGTCAGATACATTTGGCCTAGATAATCTCAGCTTTTGGTTCTAATTTCAGACTTAATGAAGTTTGCAATTATATGTAATAAAACAATTCCAAATTAAAATCTTAATATCACCAAGATTATCGCATCGGTCATCGAACGATGCTATGAAAACTTTATTTGCTTTGCAACAAGCTATGTAGCTAAATGACATCAAGATATTTTTTTCTCACCTTCTTCACTCAAACAAGGAATCATTATCAGAGTCTCAGGCAAGCAGCTTTCTTCCTTCTACTAGAGATCTATGAGCACTTTCCACTATGAAATATTTTTCTGCTGTATCATAATCTCTTCAGACTGATACTACCAGAAAGTGCTGCAATATGATGTATTTTAAATTGTGCACCATATATAAATATTATAGTTTTAATTAAAAAATTTAAGCTACTTTTACAATATTATAATTTAAAAACTGTGTGTGGGAGCATGGAGAATTAGTATTTCCTACCTGTAGCAACATTGTGCAGAATTCCAACGGATGCAGTGTGATAAATTATATCATCACCGTCATTTAAATAGTGTACATTGTTCCTGCAGTCTCTGCCTCGATAACCAAGAACAAGCTCCAATACAAGGTCCTAAAACAATAATGATAAAACCATTACACGATTTATACTCTCCTCATTTCTAAATGTTCACCAGGGTTCTGTGATATAGTAATACTGTCTTGCAAATGGAGGATGTTTTTTTTTTAATAAACTTCAAACACAAGTTATGCGAGGTATATTTTTCTCCCTTCCACGTTTCACATTCCATACTTTTCTATACAAAGTTGTAAAAAGGAAAAGAGAATCACAAAGTCATCTGATGCCAATAATTTTAGATTTAAAATTACATGTGTCAAACACTGATAGTTCTTGTGCCCAAAAGAAGAAAATTTCTACTTGTGTTCATTATTACTTGGAATATTTGGATTACATACACAATTCAAGATAAATTATGTCCAAGTTAGGTACTTGGGAGAATCCAAAGTTGTTTCTGACAACTCATACTCAAGTTTTGGCAGAGAATCTTACATTTAAAGTGTCTGTTTTTATTGATTCTGTAGTGGTGGGTGGAAGAGGAAGGTACAACATTCTCCTACAGGTTTACTCTTTGTTCATGCCTCATTTAGCAGTTTGCTTGTTTGTTGCTGATGCTGAAATTTATGAAATGCCCTGAAGAACCTTTTTTCTCCTCTTCTTCCTTTTGCGGCACTGGGGGTTGAACCCAGACACACTCTATCACTGAGCCACATACATCCCCAGACCTTTATTTTATTTTTCATTTTGAGAGAGGGTCTCATTAGGTTTCCTAGGCTGGCTGTGAACTTGCAATCCTCTTCCCTCAGCCTCCTGAGTAGCTGTGTTTGCAGGCATGTACCACCATGCCAGGTAGAACCTTTCTTCTTTCTCAATTATTGTGGAAGGCTTCTTTGGTTGGAAGGAAAGACAAAAGGAGAAAGTCTTCACACGTTAAATATATTACATGGGGTAGAAGTTCCTTTTGTGGTTTAAATATGTAATTTGTAACCTATAAGCTTGGTTCACTATATATGAAACCCTGGCAATGTGCCTGTACTTCTCTAAGCAATAGATTCTTCACATACATTCACATTTAAAGTTCTCTGAGACACAGATGAAATGAGGGTACTACTTATGGAAAAGTTAAAAAAAAAGACATTTAAAAATTAAGAGAAACAGAAGACAGCAATCTAAAACTCAGATTTGAGTAAGAGTTAAACAGTCAATTTTAACAACCAAACAAATTACTCGATACATTTCTTTTAGGAACACTAATGACAAAACTTTGGTGTTCTATAAAAATGAACTATGGATACATTTTAGCGACACTGAGGAGTGGGTTTCCTTACCTCTATGGGTCTCTTCTTCTTGCCAACGTTGTTTGTCTGAAGTTTCTCTGGCTGTGGCGGGGCTCTGCTCACCGGAGGCCTGAAAGAGAGGTGTGTGGGAGACAGGCAAGCACCACTGGGGCCTTCTCCAGGCTCCCAGACCTGCCTCTAGACAGGTCACACTTTCCCCAGAGGGAACCCATTCTGCACCCTCTACCTCTTGACAGCTTCTAATGCAGAAAGGCAGAAAATAATTACAACTTTTATTTATTTTACTTTTAATTTGTTTGGTATATGCTTCACAATATAAACAGCACAAAAGCAGACCATTTATTGTTGTTGTGGTTTTTTTTTTTTTTTTTTTTTTTTTTTTTTACCAGGGATCAAACTCAGGGCCTTGTGCTTGCTAGGTGAGCACTCTAACTACTGAGCTATATCCCCAGCCCAAGCAGACCATTTATAAACAAATGTAAAAATGTTAGTTTGACATACTCAAAAATTTCTTGATGGATGCATTATCAACAAAGCCTGGATTATTGCTCTAAAGTAGCTAACATTATATGCACATAGCATGAAGTATATATTCTTCTTGACAGTCAATTTTTTTTTCTTTTTAATTTAGAAGACAATTTATTTAAAAGCGGTGAAAAAGGGGGAAAAGGAGATGATAGCTACTTAATGAGTAGGGAGCATTCGAAAGTGAAATACTCATGGGCCCTTTGTTGTGTTGACAGTCAATTTTGATAATATTTCCATGAACTTTATACTGCTGACAATAAAAATTACATGCAAGTTCAAGTCTGTACTCATTTCCTCTTCTTTCATGGCCTTTACTTTCTCTGCTTCCTGACGTCTCTAGTACTAGCTAGTGACATTACTATTGATTACCCAAGGAGACAACTTATAGTCAAAAAGCACTGTAAAATGATGCAATACTCTGTAAAAGGTAATTATGACTAATATAGCCTCAAATAACTCCTCTTCCCTATTTATCAAACATTTATCAACATTCCCTACAGCAGTTATCAAATCTAGCCCTCTCCTATCTGCTCAGAATCTATTTATAATGTCTCATGTCCTACAGACATGAGGGTTCACATACAGGGTTCACATTTAGAGTTCACAGGTGGCTCATGAGGGTTCACATATAGGATTCACATTTTGGACTGTTTAAATGTAGAGTCACATCTCTATAATACTTTCATTTAAAAAAAATCTACTATATTGAATAACCATTATTTAAATAGTTAATGAATTTGAACCCTGAATCTGAACCAATCATGCATCAACTTCCCTCTAAACTTTTAGTTAATATTTAATTTGTAAAAACTAAATCAGGAAATGATACAAACCAACTTTATGGAAAATGCCAACATTTATGAATAAGTCTCCTAAAATTAAAGCCATAAAATATATTTGCATTTCAAAATTAGTGTCAAGATACACATTTATTAAAAAGTATTTTATCTTTGATGTGCAATATAAAACAAACGTAATTTTCACTTGTAATATGAAACAGCATGTAGAATATATAAGCATGACTGATTGGTATCATAAAAAGTAAATGTCCTTAAATATATAAATAACTTTTCAGGTTATCACATTAATTTTGGTTTCACACTTCATATATTTTTTTCAATGTCCTTACATGAAAATAGAACTGAATTCATATTTAACATTAAAAATATTTCTCATAGGGCTATTTCAAAGAATGACAGAAACTTGGACTTTTATTCTAAGTTGTTGTGGTAGCTTTATTCAATATTAGTGTCTGCCAGCTTTAACTGTAATTCATAATAACCAAATAATTTTATCTGTACAACCTTATATAAGCATATTTTAACTTTCGTAAGGATCATGTACGTAAGGTATATTGCTGCTTCAAATAAAATTATACAGCTTATATAAAATTATACAAGCTGAATGGATAACGTTTTAGGAAAGCCATTAGTATAATCCCAATCATTTAGATGCAGTTCATTTCAGGATGCGAATTCCAAAGGGAAAAAAATGTAGTAAACTGTGAATACAGGTAAACAACACCAGCTAAGGTAGCTCATTTAGTAGAGTTAATATAAAAGATGCTCACAATACAAAATTAAGGCTTGTAAACATTGTAAAGAGATTACCTGGAACCTCTTTTCAGCAGCAGACAAAAAAAAAAGGGAGGGGAGATTACAAAACAATAGTAAAATATCACCTATAGTGAAATATTTTTACAAGTTTAATGCAGATAAGTAATATTACATACATTAAAGGCCTGTTATTTTTACTTTGTTACTGCCTATAAGAAAAAGCTTAAATTATTCCATTAATGACAGGAAAGTCAAAATAAACAGGTTAAAAAAGAAAAAAATGAGGATTCAGCATGTTCTGTTACAAACTTCCAAAGCTTATTGTTCTTATTTTTCTTTTTCAGATTGTATAATCTGAATTTCAACTGAAATATACATATATATTTAAGATTATCTTTATTCTTAATACTGGGAAATAAAATCTTAATCAATCTAAAAGACTGGTAGCACTTGTACTGTTTCTAAGGAAACTCTCTAAGGGGCCCCTTATTCTGAGTTAGGAGGGCTCCCCAGTGAGTCAATCCGAGCAGGCAGAAAGGGTCATGCTGGATTTAGGATTTGTCTTGTAAGGGCAGTGACATTTTAAAAAATTCCCTTAATAACAGAATTGGAAGAGATTACAGAAGTCATTTCATCCACTTTCCAACTGAAACCAAGATCCTGGTCCACAAGTTCAAAACATCCTTTTATAGTACCCATCCCAAGTTAGTGGTCTTCTAAAATGAAAAAAACCATTCATATCCAAATATAGTGATCATATGTCCACTTAGTTTTCTTGTTTTGAAACAAATGATTCCTAAAACAATCATTCTTTATATGAAGAGACCTTCCAGCCTTTTTTTCACTATAACACTTCTTTCTTCTACACCACTGTAAAATGGCAATGTCCTTTTCACTGCAGAGTTCAGTAATGAATAAGCTACTCTAAATATGAGACTACATCTAGATGCTTTATTTCTGTTAGTGTAAGATTATGTGGGCCCCTTTAGATGTTGTATCATACTCTGGACTCACTGTTGCACACATTACTCTGCTTCAAATACATGATGAGTTTCAGAGATAATTAATTCCTAACGTCAAATAGATCCGGAGGTACCCACTATTTGAATTTCTGTACAATCTGGTCTCAAATCTACTTTTTTTTGTCTTTATCTCTTAGCATTTAGCTAATGTTAACTTTTTACTTCTAAAATTGTCTTGTTTCAGAAACTCTCTCTGAAGACATTTTCATCTCACTATAGCTAGCTATAAAGTATTCCGAGAGTCTGTTTTACCCATGCTCTTTTATTGAATATACAAATACCATAATCACCTTAATGTTATTAAGTGAATCATTACACGAAACAATCCATTACATGAAGGTATAAGATTTACAAACTGAATCATATTTCACTGAGAAACATGTATGACTAAGTTTATTAATATGAGCCTCTGAAATAGAAAAATTAAAACTATCTAGAATATAAGTAGTTCATGAAAAGTCATTCGAAAAACCAAGTAACAGCTGGGGATTTAGCTCAGCGGTTAGAGTGCTTGCCTTGCGAGCAACAAGGCCCTGAGTTCGATCCCCAGCACACACACACACACAAAAAAAGAAAAACCAAGTAATTATAATGAAGACTTTCATAATACCAATCACACATTGTATCTAAAATTCCAGCTCTTTTGTTAGATTTGTCGTATTTCAGTTTCTAAGGCTTTCTTGATAAATGTACTTAGAAGTTTTCTAGGGAAAAAGAAATACTTTAAAATACTACATTTTACAAAAAATGGAGTACTACTCTGCCATAAAACAAGATAAGTTTAAGTCATTTGTAGGAAAATGGATGCATCTTGAGACCATAATATCAAGTGAAATAAATCAGACACACAAGCTAAAATATTGCATGGTTTGTCTTACATGAGAAAGCCAAAGTATAAATAAAGAACAAAATAAAAAATAGATGGTAAGAAGTAGGGAGGTGGATCTTTCTAAAAAGAGCATTGAAAAAAGTAGTAAGATATCTTAATGTACACATACCAATTCCCCACAAGGAATGTAACATTGTGTATTACAAGTATGCACAAATAAATAATAAAATATGATAAAGATCAAAATAGAAAAAAGATTAAACATTTAAATAAAATATATCCTTTAATAAAACTTACCTTACTACTCCCTGCCTTTGAATGGAATGGGGGAAGAAAGTAGAGAGACATAAAAATTCATCACGAGTAAATATAACAGTTTAGTAAACACAGTAAAGGTACCATATATCAATAGACTCCTAAGGAAATACAAAGCACCTAAATTTTATTTTTATTAAAATATTGGGAATTTGGCAAAATCTACTACTCTAGATACATAAAATTTGCTACAGAAACATTTATTGAAATAGAAAAACATAAAATTACTAAAATTACTTAGGAAAAAATTCTACAAAAGTATCAACTAAAAAGTGTAGTTACCAACTGTTATCAGAAACACTTTTTAAAGTTGTTATTTGCTAATGTTTTGTTTACAAAATGTTTTGTGTCTTTCTCATATCTGATAACAAAATGTCTTTATTTAAAATACAAAACCAATTTATATTATCTCCTCAGTAATATATTCAAAATCGTTAAAATAAACCTCTTAATTTTTTTTTTTTTTTGTGCTGGGGACTGAACTCGGGGCCTTGTACTTAGAAGGCAAACACTCTAAACACTGGGCTAGACCCCCAGTCCCAAACCTCTTTATTTTTTATCATCTTTGATTCTATCATTTTATAAAAACGAAGTCTCTTATGAGCCACATTGATGGCATTTGCTTCAGCACTTTTTTTGTGTGTGTGTGTGTGTGTGTGTTGGGGAATCAAACTCACAGCCTGTGTGCTTGCTAGGCAAGCACTCTAACCACTGAGCTAAATCCCCAGCCCTTGCTTCAGCATTTTCAAAAGAATTTAGCAGAACTGATATTGTAAAAAAAACTGAGAACAACCAAAACAATTTCAAAAATAATTTTGAAAAGCTTAGCTGCTAAAAATGCAAGCTCACAGCATAGATGACAGTTACAGCAGTGTCAATCATTCTTCATGACCAGCAAAGTATTTTTATATGTCAGAATATGAGTCACTCTGCATTGAATAGGGAAATTTACATGCAGTAAATATATGATGGCCTATAGAATAAAATTAGGTCAAATAATAACTCATCTGACACATGATAATACTTCTCTTTCAGTATATGTGCTGCCACAGCAAGCACAATACTTCTCTTCTAAAAATATAATATATAAAAGAGATTTATGGGAATGTTTAGAATTTTCTCCTGCCTACGGGACACTTTTCATTACTTCGATATATAATTCCCCTACGTGATGCTACAAATATTCTATTTAGGAACCCTGACATTTCAATATTAATAGGCACTCCTCTAGATAATAAACATACAGGTAGTACTCATTGCTTTCTGAATATTCAATTTCAGAAACAGTATTTCACTATTTTACTGGTTATCTCCTCAGGTTATTCTGTATTTCACTCTAAGGAGGGATGTCATTGGTTAAAAACTATCTTAATTCTTGATGTACAATTATTTCATTTTAACCTTGAAATAATCTGTGAATTAGGAATTATACCCACTTTGGCCACTGAGGAAACTGGGGTTCAGAAAGAATGAATAATTGTTCAAGGTCACCCAACCAGTAAATTATAAAAGTGAATATTTTAGCCCATTTGTTTGGCTTCAAAATCCATGTCCTTGGCACTGTATGGTGCTGCCTTCTACCAAGGTGCCTCAACCTGGAATTTTGTGTAAGTATTTAGATTACTGTATGATCAACTTTCCTAAAAAATATTTTATACTTTGCCTCTGCACATAACAAAACAGATGACCACTCTGTAGCCGCCTTCTTTAGGTGACCTCCCCTTGCAGTTCTCTGTGGTCTCCTATCAGCAGACTGACTGAGCATCTGAAGTTCGACTGGGATGCGGAACCTCACCATTCCTCCTAGACTTCCCTGGCAGCGTTAGGGTCAGTAAGTTCACACGATTTCTAGCTGTCCCCTTGACCATCACTGAGGTGCATTCTGACCTTCAATATTAAATCCACAAGTTTCATATTTAGCTTTCTCTAAACTCTCTTAACATTTGAGGGGGAGTGCTGGGGATCAGACGGAGGGCCTTGTGCTTCCAGGCAAGCGCATTCCCACTGAGCTAAATCCCCAACCTCTTATGGACTTCTTACAGTCAAGTTTTCTCCATCACAGGCTTCCACAGAAGTCACTGGTGTGCCCACTTTTTACTCTCTTTTGTTTCTGAATAGTCTGTCCTTTACAATTTCTTAAAACCTGTTTCTAAAATCTGTGCCATATGCTTCTTTTTGTTGTTGTTGTTTTACAGTTCTGGAGACAGAAGTGTAGAGTTCAGGACCTCACACAAGCTAGGCAAGTGCTCTACCAGTGAGCAACACTGCCAGCCTCCATATCTCTCTTTACTGTTTTTCAGGTCCATAATTTCTCTCTTGATCTGTGACCTAGCTCTGAGACTTTATTAAAGTTTTCTCTACATAAAGTTGTTGTACATAGCTACTTATTTTTGATGTGATAATTATAGACCAAGACTAGTAAGTCCAATTAAATATAAGCTATACTTTAATCTTCCTTTCATGGAAAATTTTGAAATGATGGTCTCTTTGACTCAGGGCACATAGATAGATAGGTCTTTTAAAAACTGAATCAAACTTCTGCTCATAGGCTTCTTAAAAGGTAGTAGGCATTTAATTCAGATTTTATTATCTTCTCCAATACCATCAAATATACTTAAGAAATTTAGCAAGTAAGATTACTTTAATCATATCAACTGTATATGTGTATGTAACATTCCCTAAATGACACATGAAGACAGTATTATCATGAAAAGGTATTTAAGGGCCAGCATGTTTTCTAAGAGTTGCTGGAAAGTGTATGAAGCCAGAATACAACTGTTACTTAGTTTTGGTAGAAAAGCCATTTGAATAAAAAATTCAATTATTAATATCACTATCTTTTTCTTCACCTAATTTTAAGCTCGATTGTTACCTCTCATCAACTGAGGGTTCTTTTTGCTGCAAATGAGGCTTGATTCCAAACATCGGGCGAATGTTTGTTGATAAGGCTCTGATGGTGTAACTGATTTCATTCTCCCTCGTAACATCACTGTCATAGCCTACCATCAAAATATAAAAGTTAAACTTTCAATTAAATCAAAAAGATCAATTATTAGCTTATAAATTAGATACAGGGATGTCCAACGATATGAAATAAATTGGGCTTACTCAAATTATGAAATAATATGCAGACAGTAAAAATTATGTAGAAGAGTAGTTACTGATATATAATGGTTTTGAACTATCACTAAAAGATAAGAGCAAGTTACAAAAATAAATTTAGTATGATTCCTCTTTGGTTAAAAAATTATGTATTAGCAATATGTAAAACTACCAAAAAACAATTTTTTGTTAAGAAGTATTATGTATTCTTAAATGCACATATAATTTAGGCTATACCCCAAATGTTAATAGGTTAACCTTTGAGCGGCTGAATTACAGAGACTATATTTATTTTTTAACTGCAAAATGCATTTGCCATAATGAACTGATATTACTGGTATTTTATAAAAATTATTTTAAAATAAAAAGTTCAATAAATTTTATTAGCACTTATTTAAAATATAATTAAATTTATAGATGAAGAATGTCTAAGTCATCAATACATGCCAGCCTGTTATTCTTGAGTCATAAAATCAATTTTGCTATCAAATTAACATCATAATTATTCAAACATTATTATTACTTTTTAAGCTTGTGCTGTTTAAATCACTTGTGCAAATTTTTTCTATGGTGCTGTTAAAATGTTTTAAAATAACAGACCTCCATCTTCTTCAGAATCTATATCAGACTCTTCACTATCACAAGTCCTTTTTTCTCGATAGCTCTCCATTTCATTTGTCCACACCATTAAGGACATATCTGCACCTCCGAGGGTAACCAACATGCTGTCATCATAAGTCCAGCGAATATTTGTGACATGTGAACTATGAGCCACATACCTCTTAAACTTTCCAAATTTTCCCTACAGATGAAAAAAAAAATCAAATGCTTCTGAGGAATGTCATTATTTGAAAACTTACATTATAATATTGAATGAATTATATTTTAGTTATATTTTCTTTCTTTCTTAAAATATCATTAAAAATTAACTATTCCAAGAGCAACATGTATAAAAAACATGAGAAAATACTGAAATTTGCTGGAATAAAAATATCCCAATTCCAAAACTTGGTGACAACAGAATAAAACTGATAGTTTCCACATGGCTTGGTATCATTAACTCCTTTAGAAACCAACTTGATATTCTACATGCTGACAAACTGTTATGTGTGCAAAAAAATATTTACCATACTATTCACTTATCATAGTGAAAAATTTAAATATGTTAGGTAGTCAATAGAATAAGAGTTCACTGTGGTGTATCTCTGTGGAGTAGTGCAGAGGTATTGAAAACAATGTTATGCAGATATGTTATCGTCAGAAACACAGTAACTGAAAAAGTATATAAATACCCTGCACAGCATGGCTATAGAAACAAAATCATCAGTTGCTTTGGGATATGAAATACCTTTCCCTTTAATTCATTGGTGCTTTTGTTTATAAGACTACATGTAGGAATGAATTTTCCTTTTTGTGTGTATGTGTGACGCTGGGGATCAATCCCGGGACCTCGCACATGCTTAGTAAGCATTTGACTGATGAATCATATCCCCAGCCCTGTATTTTCCTGTTCAATATTAAAAACAAACAAACACACATAATTCTAAGTTATAGATATTGGCAACTTTTTAATCTAGAACATTAGCATTACCAAGTTACATAAGTAAATTTCAGACCCTTGTATCATAAGCAGTTTTGAGGCAGACATTTTTTAAGGGTGTTAAATTAAGATGCCTTGAAAAAACAAAACATAATGAATAGCAAAATTAGTAAATTCTCTGGGGAATAAAGCAACAAAAGGGCATGGGACTGTCATCAAAATAATACTGTAAAACACAGTTTTTCTAATGTTGTGTGATTCTTCCTATAATGAAGAGAGGAAGGAATCCACAGACCAGTATACTAGACTCACCTGTTCCTAAGGGATTTATACTATCTGGAATCCTGAAAGTGAAGTTTCTGACAAAGTTTTAGTGGAACACATTCTCGTCAACCAAAGTTCTACCGATTATATGTATCTATAACAGGAGCTGTGGAATATTTTCTTGAGTGTCTGAGTTGCCTGTCTTCACTTCAGTGCTGATGTAAAAATATTAATATGAGCAACCAGTTATTTAAAACCACCATAACAACTGAACACCACAATATGATTTCAGGGTCCTATTTCATACTTAGGTTTATGTTCATGTTGGTACCAGAATATGTAACTTAATTTGTGACAATTAAAAATAAATACATCTGGAGGTGATATTTTTGTGCTAAGCAGAAGCCTGGTGTTTTGTAGTAGTTTGAATAGAAAAAAGTAAAAAAGGAAATGAGTAATCACGCAACACAGTGTGGGTACACAGAACTCCAAGGAATCTGTACAGTCGATTTCAGCAAAAATACCATTCACCACATTAAGTCAATTTTGTCCATTTTAAGTTTATAGACATTTAAGTGTTATTTATTGATTGATAGATTGATTGATTGGTGCTGGGAATCGAACTCGGGCCCTTACGCTTGCAAGGCAAGCACTCTAACCACTGAGCTAAATCCCCAGCCCCAGTGTTTTGTATTTAATGGCTAAAACACTTTATTTTTTTGACGGGGGGGTGGTACTGGTGATTGAATTCAGGGCAAGTGAAAGTGCTAGGCAAGTGCTCTACCACTTGAGCTAAATCCTCAACCTCTAAAACATTTTACATTTAAAAGCAATATCTATAAAGAATTTGTATATATTTAGTAAAAATAGTAAAATCATCTAAGCTAATATTGGGGGATAAAAGGACTGTTTTTCTTTTAAAAGTGGTATTTACATTACTCAATATTGAAAAATGCTGTATAATAATATATAACTCAAGGCATGGGATCACATATTAGAATAGATATTCCAGATACAAGCTATAAATATGATGCCAAGAATAGGAAACATAATTCTGAAACTTTCATGGCACAACATTACATGTTACATATGTACCACAGGGTATGATCAAAATATACAGTGATTGTTTAAATTTTAAAAACTTATTTTACAATAATGAACACATTGCCATTAATCACCCTCATAATACCACTCTTCACTTCAAATAAATATACTTCTTCTCCCATCTTTCTTGCCACCTCCTCAAGTAGTTCTGGAGGTTGTCTTTTGTTAGTGTCTTTATGATGTGTGAACAGAAGTGAAAGAAAATACGGTGAATGCTGCTAGCAAGTACTATCCAGTGGAAAGACAGGACTGTAAAAACATTACACTTGTGTCCTCATTCATGGTATCCTGGCAATCATGTGACTTCTGGCTCTTCCCCAAAGTCAAAATGATCATAAAAGGTAAACATTTTGAATGGATTCAGGACATCATGTCAACCATTATCGTCTAAATAAAGACATTCACAAGAGAAGACTTCCAAAACTGCTTAAGAACGTGGCAAGAACCATGTTGAGGGAGATTAATGGTAATGTAATAAATTTTTAAAAATTTAAACATGCACTGTAGTTTTTAATCATACTTCATATTAAAACAATGAAATGCTATGAAAGCACATGATCTTAACTGTTTTTAATTACGATCATTAGAAAAGTTAAAGAAAAACATACTTTAGCGGGATATCTAAATAACTTCACGAATCCCAAATCATCCCCGGTAGCAAGGACCATTTTGTCACTGGTGAGGCAAGAGGCAGTTACATCTGTGACTTCTCCAATTATTGGCCAAATTCCCTCACAGCATACACCAAGAACACTTGTCCATGATGCCCAACTAATTTTTTCCACCTCAAAAAGAGAGAGAGAGAAAAAAAAACTGTTTTAAATTTGTAATGTGCAAACTGACAACCAAACCCGGAACATTTCTCTTTGCAATTATGTCATGAGTAAAATTAAAATTTTAGTAGAAAAAGTTAAATTATTAGTTGTCTTGGTTGTAGCTTTCTAGAGCTACTAGTTCTTGCAGAAAATTTTTAATGTAACATTAGCCAGGATCTATATATCCATTGTGTGTTCTAAATGCTGAGCATATAGTGCCAGTAAGAACATTTCTACCCTTACAATAATCTAGAAACATTCTTACAGTTCATGTCTAAATTTCTACTAATGCATTCTCAACATGTTTTCCAAATAACTACTACTGGAAATTAACAACTTTTATTCTGAATCCCTCCCTTTATTAAGCCATCTGATGTTAATTTGGGAAGCATCTCTTCCTAGGACATGCCAGCAAAATGACTATTGTCAGGTACAAAGATAAACACAATTTTTAGTTTTTTAAAGCAAGAATATGCTAACAAGCATCTTAGGTATATACAGGTTTCAAAAGATGTGGCAGACATGCAGTACTTCAAATTAGATGTTACTTCCTCTATTTGTCAGTGGGTTGTTTTTATCCTTTGAACAAAATAATTCAATCATAGCTACTAGTGATCTATTCCACCTCTTGTAACAATGTCTCTTCCTTTGCTCATCTATATATTTTGGTCCAGTAAAATAAACTCACCCAAAGAAAAACTGTAATTTAGATAATGTGAGTAGGAGATTCACAAATAAATAAATGATGGAAAGTAAGTATCAGTTTTCTAACCACTCTTACATAAACACCACTATAAGCACCAGCTTCTTCCTACCTCCACACTGGGGATGGTTTGTTTTTTCCCTCTGGGAGCTTCAAAGAATAACTGTTCTTTAGCACCAGTGTTGACCTGTAAAAGCTTTCCTTAAAATAATACAGAAATATAAAAGTATGAATACATACATCTTTACTATGTTTACATTTCATGGGGAAAAACTAAGCTTAAACATAAAAACCATTTTATTGTCAATATATATTGAGAGCATTGTATTTTCTTAATCTCCTTATAATTAATTAATTTATGAAACCACAAATTCATTAATGGTTTAATTTTTGTGTATGTAAACATAAAAATCTGTGATGCATAATGCAAAAAGCTTAGATACAAATGCTAGAATTTTTTTTAAAAAGTAATTGCAAATACTTTAACAATATTTGGAAAAACCTTCATTTGCAATGTTACATTTATAAAGTCAGAAATGTGAAAAATAATCCTTATAAAAGGGAGCATTTAAAATATTTAAGATTTATTCAAATTTATCAAACACTGTCATATGCTATGCATTCTATTAAAAAACAAAGACACTCATTAAATTCTTTATGTGATGTGACTATTTTCAGGAAATATATTTTACATCAACTATTAGGGAAAAAACTTAAAGTCACTAACATTTTTATTTCCAAATTTATTTCCAGATTAATTTGTCAAATTAATTAATTTTTAAAGTTACTTAAATATTATACAAAAATATTTTTAGTCACAATAAAGCATTAGTTTTTGTCAGATTTATCAACTACCATTATGAAGACATTATGTGAACTATTAAAAAGTACAGTAAATGCTATTGTGCTCATGTTCAGATGTAAAATAAAGTAGTGGAAAATAATTTTGAGAGCAATGTTTGTTTTTCACAAGGTTTGTTAACCTGTTAAAATCATGTTGCAGTTTTTCCTCTTAACAAGTACACTGCTGGGTGTGGTGCTGGACACCTATAGCCCCAGCACTCTGGAAGCTGAAGCTGAGGCAGGAGGATTTTAAGTTCAAGGCCATCCTGGGCTATGTAGCAAGTTCAAGACCAGCCTAGACAACAACAGCAAGATTTTGTCTCTGAAAACTAAAACAAAAACTAAACAAAAAACCCCACCACCACAACAAAAAAAACCCCAAAACTACATTAAGTCAAAACTTTCCCTAAAAAATATATTAAGTCTTACCTCTGATATCCCAGTCAATATGAGTTATGTAACTGGTAGCTCCTTTACATATTCCTACTCGCTTACTGCTCATTACATTGTATATATCTATAAAGCTGTCATGGGAGGCCACAGCTAGATATTTCCCAGAACCTGTAACAGAAACATATTTGCTTGATATTTTGTACCTGTGGAAATTTGTTTTTTATACTCTCCAACTAGAGTTAATTTTCTTAACATATTTTTGGAGAAATCTTAGGCGTTTCATAAGTTATAACAAGACAGATGGGTCAAATGACAAATGATAACACATTTCCCAAGCATATAAATTAACAAAACGAAGTATATTTTAATATAACAAATCAGTTCAGTGCAGAACAAATTACCAAAAATAATATACACTGTAATTTTGATGCACATCATATTTAAGATGCCCTCTAAATTTAGGAAAAAAGGAAATTAAATCAGCAGAAATAAATTTTGCCTTAACATTAGTAATCCCTATATTATAGTAGGTTTACTAGTAGATAATGAACATGAGGAAATTGTTAGAGTAAAATTAATACAACTTCAAAAGCCTACAAGAATATCATGAAAACAGTCATTTAATCCTTTCTATATTACAAATGAAAACACCAAGCGTTAAAGAAGTGCCCTGGGCCAAATCATATGGAAAATTTAGTAACATAAGAATTAGCACTAAGCAAGATATTTGCACTCATTAAATACAGGGAGTTTTATCTCTCACTGTATGGCCTCGTCTTGTCAAAAAAGTAAAATTCTGAGATAAAATAAGCTGTTAAAAAGTCACTCATTGACAGACCAAAGTTAATAATCAAATACAATTTCAATGTTATCTTACCAGGTGAAAATCGAATGTCTGAAATAGCATCTTTTCTGTGATGAAAAGACACAAGGTCCTCTAGAGTATCTGCATTTGTCATTATGAAACTTCCATCATTGAGACCTACAGCTAAAGCTTTTCCATCAGGAGAAAAACAGCAACACCTCCCACCTGAAAGAGAAGAACAACACGTGTCAGGCAATTCTTTAAACTAGTTTTTGAAGCATAAACTTAAAGGACTTTGAATTTCAAAGAGGATGCCTATATTTATTATTGCCTTAAATCAACATAAAAAAGGAGTTGAGTGATGTATATGATCTGGGTGTGATGAGGCAAGCCTGCAATCCCAGCAGTGGAAGGCTGAATCAGGAGGATCTAGAGTTCGAGACTAGCCTGCATTACATAAAGGGATCCTGCCTCAAAACAAAACAAAAATTAAAAAAGAAAAGATACAGAAAAAGTTTCCTATGAAAATCCAAGTACGGGATTCTAAGCAGGAATAAAAACAAACTCATTTTGGTTGGGGATTTAGCTCAGTGGTAGAGTGCTTGCCTAGCAAGCTCAAGGCCGTGAGTTCAATCCTCAACATTCACACACACACACACACACACACACACACACACACACAAACCCCCCCACACATACACCAACAAAACAAAACAAAACTCATTTTGGCCAGGCACAAAGGCGCACACTGAGGGAGGCTGAGGCAGGAGGATCACCACGAGTTCAAGACTACATAGTGCGTTCAAGGCCAGCTTGGATTACATAGCAAGACCTTGTCTCAAAAATCCAAAAAACAAAAAACAAAACCCAAACAACAAACAAAAAACAAACTCATTTCTCAATTTACCAAAAGTGAGTACTGCCTTTAATTGTGAAAAAAATTAAATAGATGAAAAAGAATGAGATATTAACGAACATAAAAAGTCATTGGCATAAGCAGAAGTGTTTCTGGGAAATGGGAAGGAGTGCTACCTTTGTAGATTTTATCTAACAAATCAGAAATTTAAGAAAAAGGCCAATTTTATATAAAAATGCTTTGAAATATTTTAAAAAATCTGACAACAGGATAACTGAGCGAGCCAGATAGGGGGCAATAGCAACAGTGAGGACCTCTGACTCAGTGCTGAAGAAAGGCTGCTACTCTGAGGCAGGGGCAAAAGATAAAGTCTGATACAGATTGATAAATGAAAAGACAAACCAGGTGCACTAAAATCCTGGCTGACTGAGGGAGGGAGGGAGTTAGCCCTGAAGCCAGTCTGGTGTACTAAATACACCCACGACAAGCTATCCTCCTCACTGGGCTTGGTGAAGTTAAACTACTCCAACCCAGGGACTCACAGAAGCCTCAAACAGAATGGGGTAAAATTTTATTGCATGTACAGTGGGCCCTGTCCAGCAGGCAGGGAGACACCAAGGGGAGGGTAAGAAGGTTCCCCCAACCACAATTTTAATGATAATAACAATAATAATAGGCCACCTATTTCTTCAACATACAATGGCAGCGTGGTACGTGGAACATTAAGCACCCCACCCCTGACTGTTGGTGGCCTCCCATCAAGGGAGAGGACACCCAACAATGGCTAGCAGAGAAAGTACCAGGAAGTGAACCTTAGTTGTGACAAAAATCAGAAAACATGGCAAACAGGAGCCAGGAGAAAGAATGTCTTCCTGTGGTTTCTATGGGTAGAGGGTACAGCACAAACAGATAACGGCATTCACAACCTGGGATAGTGGCCTTAGGGTCATATAATGGGCAAGAAAAATCTGTGAGGGAAGACACAGAAAAGTCCATGATATTTACCTTCCCAATCAATCAAGAGAACCAGATCCACAGAGGTCTGGGGGTGGGGGCGGGTTGCCCAGAGCTCAAGGATGTGAGAGGGAACAAGCTGCCTCCATAGGGGGAAACTGCATGGTTAACTGAAACCAGCTGGTACACCACTGAAGACAGCTGTGCGGGAGATTTGGGTTATGTGCCAAGGTTTTTATTTTTATTTCTGTGGTGGTTTTGGCAATTACAGGTACTGTAACCTTCTTAATTTGTTGGATTTGGGTTATTCTGGTTGGTTTTTGTTGTTGTTTCTGTTCATTTCAAGGGTTTTCCACTTGATGAGCTCCTTCCTTTAGCATGCCTTCCCTCCTACTCTTTAAGTCTCTTCCGGCCATATTCTTAGACCTACCCTACTACTCAGTATCTCACCTTCTTGCCCCCCCTCCTCTCCATCTTTCTAATAGTATAGACATAACAGGAACCTGTATAAGTACATTAGAGAATGAGAATTAAACAGTGCTATCTATAAGTTAGCAGCATAATTTAAGGGAATATCAAGGTAATCCTTAACAAAATTGGGCTTACCAGAACCAAATAAAACTATGAAAAGAACATGTTAACAGGCACTAGCAATCTCACACTCTCCCTCAATCTCTAAGTACATTGCTACCCATCTGCATACATCCTCTTGACTACTCAGATACTCCTTCAAACCCTCCATCACCAGACCTTTACCCTAGGTATAAAATAACTCCAACGTAGTCTGAATTCCTATTTTCTACTCTCTGATGTACCTCTTATCATCCTCTCTTCCCACTGACATACACCTTTCCCTTTACCCTTCCTCTTGATGTCTCCATATCTCACACATCCCACTACAATAAAATCTGTAAAGGGCATTAATAAAAAAGTAAACTTATCACCAACTATAGAAATGATCCCTGAAAGTATAAAAAGTAAACTTATCAAAACAAACTTTAATGCTTATGATTAATGTCTGCTTGGTTCTGTTGACATTGTTTTAACTAATAGAAATTTTCTCCTTACAGTGCAATGACAGGGTCCAACCTAATTAAACTTAAAGGCTTGTAGGGGTGAACAATATTCCTAGACATATAAAGCCACAAACACATCACTGGAAAACAGGTTCTAACTAAAGAGATCTTCATATCAACAACAAACTCTCCTCACTCCATTTGACTTTGTCTTAGTTACTTTTCTCTTGTTGCTGAGACAAAATACCTGACACCCAAAGTTAGGGGAAGAAAGGTTTATCTAGCTCACAGTTTTCAGTCCACAATCAGTTGGGTCTAAGGCAGGGTGGCATGGCATGGCAGACAGGCTGACTGCACCAAGGCAAGTAAGGGGATAAGCAAAGGGGGGGGGATAGACAAACCTCTTTCTATCCCTTATATTTTATCCAGGCTATCTGCCCTTAGGGTGGGTAGCACTCTCACCCTTAATCCCAGCACCCTTAATCCTAGTATAACATCCTTGATACCAGCAGAATTATGCCAAACCAATCAGTGGACTAATTTAGTAATCACACACTCTACAACCACATGAGACTTTGGGGGGCATCTAGACACAAACCATAACAGACTTCAATCCTCAATACCAGAAAAAAAATATATGCACGTGTGTGTACATACATATACAGACACACAGGAACATGAGGAAACAAGGCAACAAAAGGCCCCCAGAGTCTCTCAATGTGGATCCAAGGGGCACTGATGGAGAGAAAAGCAAACATCAGTTAGTAGATCTTTACAAAATCATTACAGAAGAGTTAAAGACATTTGGTGGGTTCAAAGAGGACATGACCCAAAAGATGATGGAATCAACATACAAATGTAGGTATGGAGAACAAAATAAAAAATTAGAAGAGCTGACCGAAAAAGTTTAAAGCATGAATGACAAATTCACCAAAGATACAGACTTTAGGAAAGTGTGCCAGACAAGTTCTTGAGATAGAAAATTGTATAAAGTTCAAGGGATCAGGGATTTAGCTTAGTGGTAGAGCGCTTGCCTAGTAAATACAAGGCCTTGAGTTCAACTACAGCACCTCTCCCAAAGAAAATTGTGTAGAATTTATAAATTGTAGATACAACCAATGTGAAGACAGAGTTTCTAAAATTGAGTACACAACAGAAAATCATGGCAAATTACTCAGAGAAGCCTTAAAAACGATAAGAGAACAAGAAAAATTCATCCAACAGCTGCTTGGTGACACTAAGGAGACTAACCTAAGGCTAACTGGGTTTACAGAAAAATTAGAAGACAGCACATATGGAATAAAAAAATCTGTTTATACAAATTATAATAGAAAACTTTGCAAACATGAGGAAAATTTCAACACACAAATAAGCTAGGTTTATAGGACACTAATTAACTATGAGGAAAAATGAAGCTTCCCAAGACAGAGCACAGTCAAAATCCCAGCTGTCCAACAAAAAGAATCTTAAAACCTGTCAGAGAAAGGCAAAAAAGTCATGTATCAATGTAAACCCATTGGAACTACAGAAGAGTTCGCAACACAAACTTTAAAGGCCAGGAGAGCTTAGAGTGAAGTTTTTCTTTTTAACTTTATATTTTTATTAGTACCTATTTGTCATACATATTGATCACATTCATCATAGGGATTTTGTATCTATACATAATATATCTTGAATCTTTTTTCCCTTTCTCCTCCCCTCCCTTCAACCCTTCTTCCCCTCCCCATTACAAAAGCTTTGTTTCTATTTTTTCCCTTCTATTCTTTTTCTCCTTTTCCCTTCCTTTCTTCCCTCCCTCCCTTTCTCACTTGACCATGTTCTTCCTACTTCTCAATATCTATCCTCCCTTTATGCTCCTTGTTTACCCTTCGGATCTCTCACACAAGAGCAACAATGTGCTATTTAAACTCGTGTGTCTGATTTATTAAAGTGAAGTCTTTCAAGCCCTTATAGCAAACAACTTCCAACCCAACTATCTTTCAAAATTGATAGAGAAATAAGAACATTCCATGACAAAGAACATCTTAAGAAATACATGCACACCAAACAAGCACTCCAAAAAATACTCAAGAATATCCTTGTTGGAGATAACAAAGCCAACAAAGTAAAAAAAAAAAATCACATAAATAAATACATCAAGCAAGGTAAGAAGTTAAAGAAACAAAAAAGGAAAAATAAAGGAGTCATCAACAGAAAAAGAAGGCAATGGTAGGAATAAATCAATACCTTTCAGCAATAACTCTCAATGTATTCGGCCTCAACATCCCAATAAAAAGCACAATAGGCACACTGGTTAGCAAAATAGAATCTAACATTCTGTTATGTTCAAGAAACTCATCTAATCCCAAAAGAAATTCATAGACTAAAAAGTAAAGGCTAGAAAACAATATTCCTTGCACTAGGACCCCAAAAGCAAGCAAGGGTAGCAGAGGTAGAATCTTCAGGTAGTAAACCTCAAACAAAACCTAACCAGAAGAGGGAAATAAATTCACTGCATATTAGTCAAGGGAACAGTTCAACAGGAAGATAAAAAGTGTAAGTATAAATGCACTGGTGCACCTAACATCATAAAATAAACACTTTCGGACATAAACGATCAAACAGGCACCAACACAATCATAATGGGTAACCCTGATACCCTACTTTCACAAAAAGACAGATAAACTAAGCAAAAAATCAACAAAGAAATATCAGAGATGGACCACATCTTTGAACAAATGAATTTAGTAGATATCTACAGAGTGTTCTACCCTACTATAGGATACACGTTTTTCTCAGCAGCACACAGAACTTCCTCCAAAATAGATCACACGCTATTTCAGAAAGCCTGCTTAAATACAAAAAATTGAAATCACACCATGTATGCTATCAGATCACTGTGCACTGAAATTAGATATCAATCACAAAAGAAGCCAAAGAAAAATTATAAACACCTGGAAACTTAACACACTCCTAAACACTCAATGTTTCACAGAGAAAAAAAAAATCAAGAAACTAAAGAATTCCTGTAATCAAATGAGAATATCAGTACAACATACCACATCCTATGGAACACAATGAATGCCGTCAGTCCCAAGAGGGAAGTTTACTGCAGTCAATGCTTACATTAGAAAAACAGAGCTAACTCCAATAAATAACCCATGAACCTCAAGATACTCACAAAACAACCACAGTACAAACCCAAGCCTAGTTTAAGGATGAAAATCATAAAGATCAGAGCAGAAATCAATGAAATTGAAACTAAAAATACAATATGAAATATCAATGAATTGAAGAGGTGGTTCTTTGAAAGACTAAACAAAATAAACTGTTAGCCAAACTTAACAAAAGAAGGAGAGAAAAAACTCACATCAATGTGATTAGCAATGAAAAAGGCAAAATCACAATGAACACCACCAAAATCCAGATCATTAGTAAATATTATATAAAACTACTCTGACAAACTGGAGAATCTTGAAGGGCAGATTTCTAGATACATATAAATTACCAAAATTAAACCAAGACGATACAAAAACACTGAATAACCCAATAACAAGCAATGAAACTAAGGCATTAATAAAAAACCCACTACTAAGAAAAGCCCAGGGCTTGATGAATTCACTGCTGAATTCTACAAGACCTTCAGGGAGCTTATGACACCAATACTACTAAACCTCTTTAATGAAACTGAAAGGGAAGGAGCGCTTCCAAATTCATTCATGGAAGCCAGCTTCACTCTGATTCTAAAACCAGACAAGGACAAACTGAAAAAGAAAACTACAGGCTGATTTCCTTAATGAGCACAGAAGCAAAAATCCTCAATAAAATATTGGCAAAGAGAATGCAACACATCAGAAAAATCATATATCTGACCAAGTACGGTTAATCCACAGGATGCAAGGATGGATCAACATATGCAAACTAATAAACGTAATCCACCATAAAAACAGAAGCAAGGACAAACTCACATAATAATATTAATACATTCAAAAAGTTTCTGACAAAATCTAATACCCATTCATAATAAAAATCCAGAAGAAAATTGGGATAGACAGATCTCACCTCAACCTCATAAAAGTCATTCATGACAAACCAACCACCAACATCATATTAAATGGGAAAAAACCGGAAAGCTTTTCCTTTAATAAACTGCTTCAAAACATAACAGTTTTACAGCAAAGGGCAGGAGTGATGTACCAATAATCAGAATTTTTTAGGCTTTGGGGATTTCTGTTGTAGGCTAATTAAACACATTTCTCTAGAATTGAAACAGGTAGGCTACCAGATTAACTATGCAATACAAACTCTAGATGCAATAGCTAAAAACATGATTTAAGTCACAAGTGAGAATTATAGATTCTCTGCTTTTCAGACCAAAGCCAGACCATGTACTCGGAGCCTCTTTTTTCTTTTCCTCCCAGAGCCTATTAACTGAGAGAAAGACCAGGTCCTGTTGAAGAAGGATCCAATAATACCGCTACAAGTATATTTACATATATATAAATATACTTATATATACATATATACTTGTGTGTATATACACACACGCGCGCACACACACACACATATTTACAAGAATACACACACACACACACACACACACACTTCTTTTAGCGGATCTGTGACTACTTAGGAGACTAGCTGTGGACTAGGAAAAGGTAATAATCCAGACTTTTGAAGATTACTACACACAGACTCTGAACTGATGCTAATTCTTGGGAAAACACAACGCTGCTGTTTCCTTCTAAAGTGGCAGCTTAGGGTGTTAATATTATGGATGAAGTCTTAGGCCAAGTTCGAATTAGAGTGGCTCTAGGTTTGCGGATCCACCCAATTCCTGAATTAAAATACTTGGCAAATGATAGATTCTTCCATGCTGGTGCTATACTCCATGGGAGTAGGGTCATTATGATAAGAACTAAGTGAAACCTCCTGGAAACAATAAGCCAGAAGTAAAATCTCAAGCCTGAGAATTGTAAAATCAGTAATACCACCTTGCAATATGCAGGAATGGGAATATCTATCACGTTGTTGTGTAAACTTGCCTGTGGGATCCATGCTGAAATTAGATGGATTTTAGATAATAAATGGATTACTATATTTAACCAGGTAGTGACTGCAATCGAAGCGGCTTTTCCAGATATATTATTTTTACTGGAACATATTAACACAGTCCCTAGCATGTGTTAGGCAGTTCTTTTCCTGATTAACGCTTTTCTCTTCAGGCCAATTTGTAAGGACCATCAGAAACTGTTTACTTTTACCTGGCTTGTACCTTCAAAGCCTTCCCTCATGGCTATTTCAACTCCCTTGTTCTCTGCCACAGTAAGTCTACAGAGTCAGTCTGATTGTCTTGACATTCTACAAACATCTCAATGGTCCACTACAATGATGACATTATGCTGAATGGATCTGGGAAACAGGAAGCAACAAGTACTTTAGATGCCTTAGTAACAGACGTGAATCCAGAGTGCTAGACAATCCCCATAAAAATACAGGGACCTGCCACCTAGTGTCCAGTGATAAGGAGTCAAGATATTCCTTCCAAGTTAAATGTAAGTTGCTGTACCTCCCATCACCTACCATGAACAGAAGGATGAAAAGGCCTTGTAGGCCTTTTGGAAGTGCCATACACCACATTTCATTAAGCTGCTGCTACCCATCTACCAAGTCATTTTGGAAGGCTGCCAGTTGCCAGTGAACATTCGAACAAAGGCAAGACCTCTTGGGAAGAAAGGATAAACAGGTTCAGTGAGACCCAATTTATCTGTGATATACAGGGATGCTGTATGGAGCCTCCAGAATGCTACCCAAGGAGAATCACATTAAAGAACCACACACTAAAGAGCAAATTCATGCTCTCCTTTACAGATTGTATTTTCCTTTTGAGAAATAGCTTCTAGCTTGCTACCAGATCTTGTTAGAGAGTAAATACATAATCATGGGTTATCATCAGGTAATCACAAACTGTAAGTTACATGACCAACCAAGTCATAGACTGAGTGTACAAAGCAGCAATATCAAGGGAACATGAAATACAGAATACCAGGCTTGGTTAGCCGGGCATGGTGGCACATGCCTGTAATCCCAGCACTTAGGCGGCTGAGGCAAGAGGATTGCTGTGAGTTCAAGACTAGCCTGGACAACACAGAGAGACCCTGTCTCAAAAAAACGAAAAAACAAACAAACAAACAAAAAAACCCAGAACAAAACAAAATAAAACCAGGCTTGGAAGGATCTGGAAGTTACAAGTAATGTGCATGAACAGGTGGCTCGAAATCCCTTGACAATTCCTCCTGCAATACTTCACCCCTCTCTGACTCTATACCTATGATGGCCTTATGATCAATCCACTGAGGAAGAACTTTTTTCTACATATGTTAGCACCCATCTGAAAGCCTTATTAGCCCCACCTGCGGGTGACCCTGAAGAACAGAAGTGAAGGTAAAACCTCCCTGGGGACAGCACTTTAAGCAGTACATTTGGTTTTCCAGTTTGCTGAAAAAGATGACCAGATGGCAGCTTTCTGATTCACTTGTAGTTGCTAACAATTTAGATGAATAGTTAAGGACTTGGAAGAAACAAGAGTAGAAGATCAGAGACAACAAAATGTGGAAAATACAAGTATGGTTAAAATTCTCAGAAAGGGCACAGGCTGTGAAGATTTTTGTGTCGTAAGGAATACTTATCGAAGGCATCCACTACAGTAGATGCTCTTAATAATCAGGTGGAAAAATAATAAGCTCTGGATATCAGTCTCTTCTCCTAGCCAATTAGTACTTGCTCAGTGGGTTCATTTTAAAGTGGATGGACTCTATTCTTGGACTAAAAAATACAGACTTAACAAGGTTGATCATGCTACCATTACTGCTGAACATCTAATCGATTAACAGTAAAGATCAATGAAAGCTCTGATATATCACCATTTCCTAGGAAGACCAGTCAGCCACTTGGGAGCATGTTGATTATACTGGACCTCTTCCATTATGCAGGTAGCAAGGATCCATACTCACTAGAATACACATGAATCCTGGATTTGCTTTCCTGGCCATAATGCCACTAGCACCACCATCCATGGACATAAAAGATGTCTCAATTATCATCACAATTCTGATCAAGGAACTCATGTAAAAAAAATCTATAGTAAATCCATGGAGCTAACTGGTATTATTACATACTTCCATTACTCAGCAAAAGCTGCTAATAGAAAGGGAGAATGGCTCACTCAAGACTAACTTAACCACTGTTTGGCAAACAATACCCTGAAAGGCTGGAGTTCCATCTTACAAGCTGTGGTGTAAGATCTGAATCACAGATTATTATATGTTGCTATCTACTTCATAGCTAGAATACACAGGCCTGGACATTAAGAGATGGAATTGGAAGTGGTTCTTTTCACCATTAATCTAATATCTAATTTGCATAATTTATTTTTACATACTGGAAACTGTGAGGGATGTTGATTTATAGCCCTAGCTTCCAAGATGTTGATTTAGAGCCTTAGTTTCCAAGAGCTAGGGGAATGCTTCTACTGGAGGACTTAACAGCAGATCCATTAAACTGAAAGATGAGACTGCCACATGGAGCAACAGGAAAAAAGAATGGCATTACTACAGTTCTGGCTGGAGTGACAGATCCTGATTACAAAGGGGAAACTGTGTTAGTGCTATACAACACAGGCAAAGAGGACCATGTCTAGAACCCAGAGGACTCACTGGGCTGCCTCTTAGCTCTTCCATAACCGATGGTAAAGCTTAATGGAAAAGGACAGCAACCAGATTTCAGATTCAGTAGTAAGAGTTTGGGTCACCCTACTGGTTTAATAATGTCAGGCACCTGAGGTTCTAGCTAAGGACTAGAAAACCACTGAACAGATAGCAGAAGAAGGAAGTCACAGATGTCAACTACAATTTTATCATCAATTACAGAAACAAGGACTACAGTATCTTGGATAAGGCTTGTTCTGTCCACACATTTAGTACATACTATTTATTGCAGAGTAATGATTTAGTTCTCTTTCCTTTTTCTCCTTAGTATTTTATACAAGTTTGCTGGAGATTAACTTACGACTTAGTCTTAAGGTAACAGAATATTAAGTAAGACTGAGACAAAATTTAAGAGTAATTAATATAGTTAGCAGTGAATATAACAACTTTGGATTGTGTATCTTCTCTCTTTGGGGAAAGGGTGAGAATGTCAATTGTTCCAAGGTAACTGTATCCCTGGGTAGAAGCATAACGTTAGTCCTGTGGTTGTACTGAAGTTCAAATGTGCGCAGAAGGGAGCATTTGGTTATTAGCTTATGCTAATAGGCCAAAGGAGTAGATTGTATCAGTTATTAATTTATTGCTTCTCAGTTCCAAATTTACCGTTCTTTGGATTTCAGTCTTTTTTCTTTTGGCAGCTGGCTGATACTAAGCTTTGTCAATAGATGGTGTTGCAGAGACACTACAAGGCTTACCCAGGAGTTGACTTCTACTGTGCTTCTTTACATGTAGAACAGGGCACTGGTAGCAAGAAGCCCGCTCACATTCTCCACAGTGGCAGCCTTCATTGAGTCCTCCAGGAAGTTTCTCCACCATCACAGTAATAGCCCTAATGTCTCCGCCATGATTTGTAACCTCCAGCAAGATTCTGTGCCAACACAGCAGAGGTCCTCAGAGTTCAGTGACCTTTGCCCTAGGTTCAACTCTTCACCAAGCAGTGGTGCCGACCACTCATCTCTGGTCTGTAGCTTGTTTTTTCCTGGTGCCGACCACTCATCTCTGGTCTGGGCAAGTTTTTCCTTCACCCAGTGACCATTCCCAGTGCTCCACAGAGGTCTGCACCCTTTGCCAGGCTTCACAAAGATAGACTGAGTTTTCTGGTGGTAGACATACCTTCTCCAAACAGGTCTGAATCTTCTTTACATCCTTTCTTTGTTCACTTTCCCTCAGCACTAGCGCAAGAAGATACACTCGTGATGGGTATTTGTACAGTCTTTTATGTAGGTAACCACCTTTTGTCAGTTAGCAATTCTTTTTATTAAATTTTCCCTGTCCAATGACTGATATGGGTTCTGTCTTCTGACTGGACAGTGATCTAAAGTGCAAGTGTATTTAAAAAAAAAAGGCTGGGAGAATCCCTGGAGCATTCCTGTATGTAGAGAGCAGGAAGGAAAGGGAAAGCCAGCAAAGGAAATGAAAAAGAAGCCAGTGAAGTGGAAGGAAAAAAAAAAAAGGTATGTTCCAGAGCCAAGGTAAAGAAGAAATGATCAATCACATCAAAAATTGGTGTGAGGCAAGGTGAAAACTGATCAAGGGATTGGCAATAGTTTCAACAGACAAATATACCAGAAAGTCTAAGTGTAGCGGGGCAACTATTGGGTCAACACAGAGAGAAGCAAGCATGAACCATTTTGAGGAGTTCTCCCCCAGGGAAGATCAGAGGAACGGAACCACAGGAAGAACCATCATCACTGCTGCAGGTTTATTCAACCCTTATTGTGCAGGTTACGTGCAGACCTAGAACAGGTGGTAAGCTGGATTTCAACAAAGATTACTGTAATAGGCATCCTTTTAAATTATACGAGTTCATGAGAAAATTCTTAAAGATAAAAAATAAAAGGGGTGCAGAAAGCTAGAGGAATAAGGCCACATTTCTGGGGGAACTCAGGGCCTTGTGTTTGCTTGGCAAGTGCTCTGCCACTGAGCTAAATCCCCAACCCCAATAAAGCCACATTTGCCTTGAAGACAGAGAATATGTCCTGCACCCGGGCTTCCTAGATAAAACTGGACCTCCTGAAGGGATATACGTTCATTGTACTTTTTATACTACTAGTTTTCAAATTTATATTAAGTTCCAAATACAAATAGTGATGGTGTAATCCCGTAACGTTCAAATTTTAAAAATCTGATCTCTGAATCACAAGTATCCAGAGTAATATTACGCATTGAATTTTTAATTGAACCTGGGTTATATAGTCTTTATTTTTTTCTGAAGTTTGATAGAGATGACAGCTTATACTGTCAAAATAATTCTTCCTTCAGTTCAAAGACTTTTTGAACAGGTGTAATATGAAAACACTATTGGTTTCCTAGGGATGCTATTAACAAATTACCACAATTGGGTGGTTAATGCTACAGAAATCTGTTCTCTTACAGTTCTAAAGATGAAAGGTCTAAAAGCAAGATGCTGACAGGGCTATGTTCCCCTGAAAGTTCCAGGGAAGACCTCTTCCTCTCTCTAGCTTCTGGTGGTTGCCAGCAACTGCTGGTGCTACCAGGTTTTTAGACACATTACTCCAATTTCTGTCTCCATTACTACACTCTGTTCCTCCCATGTATCTGTGTCCCTGTGTCTTCACACAGCCTTCATACAGAAATACCAGTCACTGTATTTACAGTCATACTAATCTTGTTCTTAGGTAGGTTACATCTACAAAAACCCTATTTTCAACTAAGCGTGCACTCACAAGTACTGGAGGCTAGGACTTCAATGTGGTGACATAATACAACTCATAACAAACACAACAGTAATTTCCTTTTATAAATCATAAATCTAAACATAATGAAAAGTGGAACTGCTTCCTTTTAAACAAACACAGTTTATCATAAAAGGGGCACAGTTGCTACTGAAAAATGCTCTTTGGCAAAGGGGCCAAATCCTCACTGGAGGAAAGACAGCCTCTTTAACAAATGGTGGGAAAACTGGCTCTCCACATGTCAAATGTTGAGTTTAGAACCCATCATGCACTAAAATCTAAATGGATCAAAGATCTAAACACTAGGACAGAAACATTTAATCTGCTGGAAGACAAAATAGGTAAAACCGTTGAAGACAGGGGTGTAGACAAAGACTGAACAAAACCCTGGGTGCACAAGACATAATACTAAGAATCAACAGATACGATCACATCAAATTAAAAAGCTTCTGCACTGCAAAGTAAACCACTAACAGAAT
>PVJO010019761.1:0-33534 GCA_004026905.1 Hystrix cristata
GCCGCCAGAAGCTGGGTCTGGGGCACAGAACAGCTCTCTCCCAGCCCTTAGGTGCGAGCTACTCTGCTGGCACTTTGATCTTGGAATTCCAGCCTCCAGGGCCATGAGAGAATAAAATTCTCCTGTGTAAGCTCCCCAATTTGTGGTGCTTTGTTACTTTGTTAAGATAATAACACAGAAGATGTCCCTTTCTTACTCTCATCCCATAGCGTCCCTCCCTTAAAGGACTTTATTTTTCCTTTATCAAGGCCTTGTCCCACTCTTAGAGGCATCTGTGTGGAAATCTTGTATGTAGTCGTATTCCCTATTTGGGGGAGCAAGAAAATGTTGATCAGAAGTGTAGGCTTGGTAGTCAGAAAATATCGTGTTTAATCCCTCACTGACTGCAAGATTCTGGGAAGTTAAGAAAGTATGAACTTCTCAATCTGTTAAATGGGGCACTGATGCACCTCATCTTGTAGGATTAATTGAAATTGTAAAAGTAAAGCACTTAACATAGTTCCTGACACATAAGTACTTCAATTAATAAGATCTATCAAAAATAGTAACTATTAGAGGAGCTGCAGGCGTAGAGGTGCGGGTATGTTCATGGAGTCTTTTCAGATTTCTGAAATTAGACTAGACAGCTGCCTCCACTATTATGCAACCCCAGAGTCACCATTAAGCCGAATAATCATATGACCCCTAGTGCCTTGAAGGATCTGAGAAGATGTAAAATTTTAACATTAAAATAAAAGAGTTTGGTAATTCACAGATGCAAACAGTACTCCAGAATCGGGTTATGTCGTTCCTCTCCATCTTCCAGAAGGGAGGGAGCAGTCACCCACTGGGTCACTAACGCCCAACACAGAAGGTGCAGTTTCCTTCTGTTGACCCACAAGACCAGGTGCCAGTGTTCGGCCTCTAAGCTCTAAGTTTCTTACCAGAAGGACGTCAGGATAGTATGATTGGTCACAAATTCTTCCTGCCTTCTCTGGGGATGTTTACAACTCCCCACTGCAGTAACTTCAAATTGTTTATATGATTTGCTTTGACTAGTGAAGGTAAGGAGCACGGTGGCTTTGATCTCAGTCCTCTCAGACTACTGTCATCGTGAAAACGTGTGTCAGAGCAATGTGAGGTTGTGATGGTGCATCCTGTTACCCCAGAACTCTGGAAGGCTGAGGCAGGAGGATCACAAATTTGAGTCTACCCTGGGCAACTGAGACCCTGTCTCAAAATTAAAAAAAAAAAATTGAAGGGTTTAGAATGTAGCTCAGAATGAAGGTCCTGGGTTTAATCTCCAGTACTGCTTAAAAAAAAAAAAAAGCTTGCTTTAAGGCACAATATTCTGTGATTGCTTGTTTCCACAAGACTACCTTGCCCACTGGAACTGATGTGCTAGGAAATTGGGAATTGTTTTGCAGTGCTTTGGTGAAGAGCTTTACAAATACAAAGGGTTCCTCAATTATAGGACTGTACTTGCCCCCTCGCAAAAGAACTTCAATTTCCATGAGTTATCCTCTAACCCCACCAAAAACATAAGTATAACTAATAATTAAATCATAGTGGACAGAAAAACAAACAAAAAACCCCACAGCTTAGCCAAACTTTCTCTCAAAGTAGAAGAAAGAACAGATATGAAGAGAGACTTGCAATTGACTTAAAAAAGAATTACCTGGGGAGCTTGCTTACCTCAGGCTGCCCTCCCACGCACTGTCTCAAATCTCTACCTTTTGATTTTTGCCTTTTTCTGCATGTTTCAAATGTCTAGAAAGGCTACTTTAAAACTTTACTTTTCTTGATATTTGGAAGAAAAGTCATCAAATAAATACAAGAAGTAATAATGTTGTAGGCGAGGAAAGAGGGAAGGAAGGAAGGAAAGAGGGGAGGAAGGAGGGAAGGAAGAAAGGAAGGCAATCCATAATTTAGAAGACATTCAACTGAGTCCTCCAGGACTCATAGTATATATTATTCATTGGACAAAGACAGTAACATGGACTTTTAATGCATATGGTAAATTCAGAAATAATCCTAGAAAATTTCCATTTTGTTGCTTTCAATGTTGAAGAGTTAGCATAGGCCACACATACGCAAAAGATAGTATCCAAAATGCAATTGACCTATTTCACTTTCATATTTACATTTGAATAAGTGAACACCAAAATTTTTGGTAATTTGATTCAACCACACTAATTAAATCACAAAGAAGACCTCACCCGCAATTATCCAACTCCCCACTTTTCTATCCTGCTTTCTTTCTCCTGTTCCACCCCAGATGAACAAAATTAATGAGCATATTTCTTTTTTCTGAAAGCCCCTAAGAGGGAAGAATTGCCTTTTCTCTTTTGAAAAATGTCCTCTATTTGGTTTACAGCTTGATGGGAACATGATATCATTTATTTTAAAAGAGAGACAGCTTTACGCCTCCTTTTTCTCCATTTCATGCTGAGCTATAGATTGAAATTAAAAGGAAATAAATGATAATTGAGTCTGCCATTACAGGGAAAGTGGGAAAGGAGAGGCCTGGGGTGAGAGGGCGGGGGAATCAGAGCTCAGAACCAGTCCGTTTCAGACCGTGGCAGCCTGCTGGAGCATGCAGAAAGGTGCTGGTTTTGGAGAGATAAGTGAGGACCAGCAGGGGAGGATGAGACTGTATCAGTTTGAGTTCCTGTACAGTGAGCATTTGTCTTAAATTACTTCCTTTGAAGTGTTGCCCTTTTTGACTCAGGCATAACAGTTGTCTCCTCTTATTTAAATCGGATGCAAAATAGAGAGTTGGCCTCATATCTCCCAAGAGGGAAAAGAACAGATGAACACGTGTAAACAGCTAACAGGACTTCCTCCTCCTCTGCGAGATTCTGTGTAGGAGGCAAGGAGAATGTGTCTCTCAACCAGTGGCCGAAATTCAAACAAGGAATCCCAAAGTGTACCATCTCGAGAAAATGAAGAACCACAGACTGAGAGAAAATATTTTTGAAAGATATATAAAGAACTGTTCTCCAAAATGTAAAAAACAAAAACAAGAGCAAAACCAACTTAAAACTCAATGGTAAGAAAATAAATAATCTAAAAAATAGTCCAAAGATTTGAACAGGGACCTCACCAAAGACGATATACAAATAAGTAAATGAAAAGATGCTCAGGCTGGGAAGTGCTTACCTGCCATGTTCAAAGCCCTGTGTTCAATCCCCAGCAAGAATAAATCAAACAAGGACAAACCACTACATGCCGTTGAGAATGGCCAAAGTCCAAAACACTAACATCATCAAATGTTTGGTAAGGATGTAGGGGGACAAGAATTGCTGTTGGGAATGCAAAATGGTACAACCACTTTGGAAAATAATTTGACTTTTTATTTAAAAACAAAACTAAATATAATCTTATCATGCAATCCAGAAATCACATTACTTGGTGTTTATCCAAAGGAGTTGAAAGCTTATGTTCATACGAAAAGCCGTATGTGGATATTTACAGTAGCTTTATGCATCATTACCAAAACCTGGAAGCAACTAAGGTGCCCTTCAGCAGATGAATGAATAAACTGTGGTCCATCCAGACAATGGACTATTATTTAGCACTGAAATTAAATGAGCTATGAAGCCATGAAAAGATGTGAAGAGATTTAGATTAGTATTACTAAATGAAAGAAGTCAATCTGAAAAGGGTACATGTTATATAAGCCTAACTATATACATTTTTGACATATAACATATACTGGAAAAGGCAAAACTACACAGAGAGTAAATAGATCAGTGATTGTGTGGAAGGAGAGATAAAAAGGAAAAACAGAATATTTAGGGCAGTGAAATTAATCTGTATGATACTGTAAGAGGAGATACTTATCGTTATATGTCTGTCAATACCTAAAGAATGAACAATACCAAGAATGAACCCTAATGTAAACCATGAACTTTGAATGATAAAGCTGTAATGTGGAGATTCACCAATTTTAAAAAATGTGCCATTCCGTGACAAATGTTGATAGTAGGGGAGGTTAGGCTTGGATGGAGACAGGCTATGCATAGAACTCTGTACTTCCTGCTTATTTTTTTGTAAATCTAAAGCTGCTTTACAAAATAAAGTATTTTAAGAAGTGATATCTTGGATTATGAGCTGCTTTTGAGCAATCTTTGCAAACAAAACTAGTTCTAACTTTCAAATAATCTTACTCATTATCTTCATAAACCTTTGAACCCTATTAGAACTTCACCCTCCAAAATTCTTTCATTTCTCAAAAGAATATTTCCAAGCCTATTATGGACTAGGTATTGTGTGAGGCCCCAGTAATACTGCATTTCATTGGAATATTGTTTGTTTTACATTTTAGGTCTAAAATCCATATTTCTTTTAAATATATTTATCTTATACTTAGTGTCTATTCTTCTTTAGTAATATACAAAAGAATGATGAATCTAGAGTCAGCAAATTAGTCAGATGTCATAAAATATGGTAAAATGCTAAGCAAAAGAAAATACAACCCAGTGGAGGAGACAGAAGTAGATGAGAAATCATTAAAATTTGTAATTAGTGCTCTGAAAATTTGTGATAGTGCTGGGAAAGTAGAAAAGCTTCCTAGAGGACATGGCTATGGCCTGAGAATTAAGAACTGTGGAGTAGCAAGTTTTCTAGATAAAGGAGAAGAAGATGCATTGTGCAGGTGAAGGAATCTACAGGGACAAAGACTCTAGAACAGAAGAGAATTTGAGGTGTGGAAAGACAGCGTGAAAGAAGGGCAAAGGAGCAGGGAAGGGTACAATGGTGATGAGAGATGTGCCTGGCAGCCTGGAAAGGTTCCTTTGAGGTACCCAAGAGAAAAAGCCCACTAAAGAGTGAATTGTTTGGGTCAGGAATTCAAAAGGAACTTCTGGAATGAAGATAAAAACTACTGGGTCATCTGAATCAATATAGTAATTAAAAAGCCATGGGTGGGATGACATGACCAAGAACTTGGGCCACATTTTACAATCCACTGAGAGACTTTTAAAAATCCCAATGCCCATACAACCCACTGAACCAATTAAGGAAAATTCTCTAAGGGATGGGAATCTGCTCCTTCCAGTGATTCCTGAGGGTACAACTACCTTAAAGTACCACTGGCCTACAAAGACTGTAAAGAGAAAAAACAAAACAAAACAAAACAAAACAATGAAACCATGAGGTGTTGGAATGATGACTAGAGAACTCTGCTACTCAGTGGCCTGATAGAGGAGAAGAAAGTTGCCAAAGAGACAAAAAAGAAAAATGACAAAGGATCTGTGGAAAATCAGGAGACTAAGATCATGAAGTCAAGAGAAAAAGATAGGAATTTTCAGTCGTGCCGAGTGATGCAGTTAAATAAGAGAAGGTTTCAAAATGCCCATTAGGCTAATCACAGAGGGATCAATGGTGATTTCATGGAATCTGCCTGTGGGTATGATGGAATCAGATAGAGCCAGAAAAAAAAAAATCAAATAAAGGAGCAGCCAGACAACATCGTGGACTGAAGTGCAAGTACGAACACCAGAGTGCTGAGGACTTTAGAAATTTGCCTGTCAGAAGAAGCAAGGTGAGGAGATCCTGGAGAACATTTTTGTTTTGTTTTGTTTTTGTAATGGGGAACTATATGAACATTTTTGGAATTTAAACGAAAACATCAACTTTAAACAAATGATGATTGCGTACATTGGCGAAAAGCTGGTGGGCAAAATAAAAACTCAGACACAGGTGAGTGGATTGGTGTTGATGGGCAGAGGTGAAGGGTGGCCTGCTCTAGGAGCCCAGGGGAATGAATGTGGAAGAGGCGAAGGCAGTGTGATATTAGGAAGGGAAAGGGGGTTCTTGGGCAAGTTTCATCTTGCACATGAAAGTAGATCAGAAATTTCTTGTTAACTCACACTCAGTTTGGCTTCAGAAATTATGCTTCTCCTAATGACAGATGTATCTGTGGTCTATATTTTAAGTGACTTGCCTCATTGCTGGGATAAAATACCTGGCACTCACCACTTAAAGGAAGCTCACATCTTCAATCCTTGGTCAGCTGGCTCCAGGGCAGAAACAGCATGGTGAAAGGCTCTGGTGGAGGAAAACTGCTCACGTCACAGTGACCAGGAAGTGAGAAAGAAAGGGAGGAGCTAGGGAGGGAGAGATACCCTCTCAAATCGATTGCCTCCCCAGTGATCCACCTTTTCCCTCCAGACTCCACCTTACAACAGCATTTTCAGTTCTGAACTCTTTAGTGGATTAATCTGTTGATAATTATAGCACCTTCATGATCCAATCACCTTCCAAAAACCCTACCTCAATACATGAGGCTCTTTGGGACGTTTTAGATCAAAATCATAACAGCCAGCTATGCGTGTGTGTTGTTATCTTGTTTACTGGAATTTCCTTCCAACTCCCTGCTCATATGCATACCAACTATTTTATTTTACTTCATCTAAGCAAGAGTTTTTCCACTGCTGACTAATGAGGGATGGTATTCCTGATATTAGAACACACAATTATCCAACAAAGATTTGCCTAGTGTCCACTCTGCGCCAGGTACTGCACCAATTTCAGAGAATAAAAAACAGAAAAGTAAACAAAAGGGAGAATTTTAACATTCCTGCTTATCCTGTTCTTTCCCCTAGAGAAAAGCATCTATATAAAAGATTAATGACTAGTAATTTGTGACAATTACTATGTCAAATCACTGCACACACACATACTGTAAACAATTCACCTTTGTTTTGGTTGTTTCAAAGACACTAGTGCAAGTGTAAGATTGGCTTACGTGGTAACGTTTTAATACTTGGCATTTTTTGAGCACAAGGTACTCCCAAAGGAAGTACAATTCAAGTATGGAAAGAATTTGATATCATTGCCTGCTGTGAAAGGGGACCAGTAGTTTTATATTCCTCTAAAATATTAAAGGAAGTTATTTATTCATGGAATTAGAAAATTTCCTGATTGAGATAATCCTTAAAGACAATCTTTTCCACCTTCTATTTAAAGGGAGGGCTCCTCTTGCTTGAAGAGAAGCTGACTGGGGCTGATGGTAGAGGGCCTGGAGGCAAGCAGAGGGATGGGGGCAGGAGAATGAGGACTTCAACAGGGAAGAGTAGAGGACCACACCGTGTACCACTATGGCGAACCTTTAGAGACAAGAGCCCAAACTACAAGCCCAAACCCACTTATTTATCGCAAATGCCAACATTGCATTTAAACCTGAATACTAAGGCTTTAGTTTAGGAAGAAACACTCCCACATGAACATCTTTTGTCTTAAAAGAAAAATGACACGTATGCCATAGGATTGCCACCACTGTCCTATATGCACATGGAAGATTCTCTTCCTTCCTTTTTTTCTTCAGCCCAATTGTTGTTGGAATCAATAGAAAAGGAGTAAAATACACACAAAAATGCATTTTCCTTTATTGTACCTAGAGTACTTTGTATATAATGAGTTTAATATTGATAAATGAATAGAATATGAACCTAAATGACTTTCTCAGCCAACTAGAGATAAGGCTAGAGTGTAAATGTAAATAAACTTATTTATGCCCTCTATACTTTGTGACCAAGATTCTTTACCAAATGAGCTCTGTACTCCGTGCCATGGACTGTGCTAGAAGACACAAAGATCAACGTAAGAACAGTTATTCTTAGAAACTCAAGGCCTTTAAAATCCTCAGAGACCTCACATTTATAACCAGTGACCAGAGCCACCCTAGATTCTTGGGTGTGAATCTCCTGGCGGGGCAGGATTAGAGTGGGCTAGATAATGTACCCTTGCTAAGGTGCTGGATGCACATACACCTGTGGTAAGAACCTGAAAGTGACATGGCTTTATTATCATCATAGACTATCAGCTGGCTTTAGGGGACAACTGATCCTAACACCAAATTATCACCATCGAGAGATGCTTTGGATCAACTATGCTGAAACCAAAGATACCATTTTAGGATGATGTCTTACAGACATACACACAGAACTCTGGCACCCCCAGAGCAACCAGCTGCTTGGTGTATTCAGTTGAACATTTCACAGTGATTTTGTGTTGAAGAATATCCCGGGAAGCTGTTTCCCAAGTGCAGATATCTATGGGTGTTTGGTATAGGCTTAAATTACTGCTGCCATGCTTGATGGCCAGTAACAGTAGAGTCTCAACTTTCTATTTTTCTATGAACTATAGCAGAAATTACCTTCTGAGTAAAATCTTGTCCCTGGTTGCAGGTGCTTTCTCAAACTTCTTCAATCAACTCTGGAAATGGCCTTCTGTTCAGGCTGATGTTCTCTATTAGGCCTCAACTGTAAAAGGGGCTGATTCTTTCTCGGCTGGCTACCGAAGACTGGCTCTTACTAGGAACGTGTCAGGAGATCTTGAACTTGCCATTAGAACACTTTTTAAAACTCAGGTAAGAAAGAGAATTCCAGTGGAGAATTAATCTGGCAACCCTCTTCCTCTAGGTTTTGTGAAATCTAATCTCAACCTAAACCAAACTAGCTAGAAGAGTGTGCTTTGGAGTTGTGCTGGGTGGGTCACAGCGATAAATAGCTCCAGGACAGAACACACTGTGTTTATTGTAAGGCTGATACCAATGAGTATTTGAGATTCATTATAGTACATCAATGTCTTCTGTAGGAAAAGCTAAAAAAGATTTCTCTCCTTAGTAACAGGTGTTTGTATGCATGTGTGTGAGTATGTGCCAGTCAAAATATTTTAATTTGGAAGTAAAATTTGTTGAAAAGTGCATACAATAGTACAGTTGGGCAAATGAGAAGCTTTGTTTTCCCATGTATATGTTCTTCTGCATTATAATTTTTAAGCTCTGTCTCCATATATATTCTTCCATGTCATCGTGTGTTCAACATTATGTAAGATTCATTCAACAATCCTGAATCTAGCTGTCATTTGTTTGTTTTGGTTGCTGCATATTAATCCAATATATAGATATACCCCAATTTACTTATCCATTTGATAGACATTTGAGTAATTTCCTCTTAAGATTTATTGAGAATAGTGATGTTCTTAATATTCTTAAAATGCATGTAAAATAGTTTCTGTAAATTAGATTTTAGAATATAATTTCTGAGAAATATATATTCACGCATTGTATATGTTTATGTAACTTTTACAGGAAAAACATGTTTCTAAAGGGCTAGTATTCTGAATATTCAGAATAGCCTTCTATTGTGCTGTTCTCAATCAATAGATGAGTTTTACCTTATTGGTACTTTTATTCTTGTAAGCAGCCACGATTCCCTCTTTACACTGGCTGCTAGAAAACTAATAGCCACATTTGTTGCCGCACTGTGCTGCAGGCCACTGAGCAGCCAGGTGGAAGAGAGGATGTCTCTGGGATGCTGAAACGGGAGGACGAGAATCAGGGTGTGTGCCTCTCATCTTGCTCATCCAAGCAGAACAGCTTCTACTATTATTATTGCAGTACTACATGCATATAGACAAGCATGGAGAGTCATATTAAGACTGTTCTTGTAATGTCAAAATTGTTTTTATCTATTGTGTGTATCTGTTTGATTAAGCAGTTTTATCTTAAGAAAAGCTTCTATACCCTCTCTGTTTCCTCAGCCCCGAGGAACTCTCTCAAACAGGTCTAGAATCCCAGTGGTCCAGATCCAAGAGAATAAGACTAATCACTCCTCTTCCTGCTTGTAGAAATATCCATAACCTTATAACTCACCCAAAGGAAACACAGTGCCCCCATTATTGAGCCAAGAAGCTGCCATACACAGCAGAGAACTCCGCTTAACTAGGAGAAGAGCTAGGAAGAGGCTGCAGGGAATGAAGACACATTCCTCTTTGCCAAACATCCTTCGCTTTGTTCCTGAGTCTAGAGATTTTTACCTGCAGGATGCCTTGATGTTCATTAACCTGCTCTCACCCGGATAAACTGTGAGGCAAAGGGGAAGAGGTTATAAAGTGGAGTTAGAATTCTACTGATGTGACTGCCTCCTCATGACAGACTGCACGGGTCCTGTGTATTTTTGGACCACAATAACAACTCAAAATCCTCAGGCTGAAGCTGTGTTTCTTAAGGTTTTGTTTTGTTTTATTTTTAACTGACAAAACTCTGTACCTTTATGAGGTAAAATATGATATCACAATATGTGAATACATTGTGGAATGAGCAATTAGGCTAATTAATACAAACATCTCTTTAAATACCTATAATTTCTCTGTGGTGAGAACGTTAAAAAAAACTCCCAGCTATTTTGAAATATAGTGTGAACTATAGTCACTATGCTGTGCAGAAGATTGCTGGAACTCATTCCTTCTGTCTGACAAAAATTTTTTATCCATGAACCAACATCACCCCTTTCCCTGCCCACCTTTCCCCAGCTTCTGGAAACCACCACTCTACTCTCTATGGTTCACTTTTTTTAGATTTCACATATGGTATTTATCTCTCTGTACTTGGCATATCTCATCTAGCATAATGCCCTGTAGATTCTCTAGTTGTCACATAATATAGTACAGAATTTTTTCTTTATTCAGGCTTACTGATATCCAATTAGGTATATATAACATATTTTGAAAATGCTTTCATCCATCGACAGACAGTTGAATTGCTTCTATATCTTGGCAGTTGAGAATAATGCTACAGTGTGAACATGGGAATGCAGACATCTCTTCAACATATGCACTGATTTTGATTCCTTTGGATATATACTCAGAAGTGAGGTTGCTGAATCGATGCTAATTCTGTTTTCAGCATTCTGAGGTACATCTCTACTGTTTTCTAAAATGGCTATACTAATTTACAATGCCATCAATGGTTCCCTTTCCTCCATCTCCTTACCAACACTTGTTATCTTTCATTGCTTTGGTAATAGCCACTCTAACAAGTGTGAAATGACGTATCGCTGTGGTCTTCATTTGTATTTCTCTAATGATTAGAGATGCTGAGCATTTAATATGCATGTTAGTCACTTATATGACTTCTTTTGAAAATGCTTATTGAGGTTCTTTGCCGATTTTTAATAGGATTAGTGTTTCCTTGTTATTGAATGGAATGAGTTGCTCGTATATTTGGGTATTAACCTAAGTCCTTATACAATGCATAGCTTATAAATATTTACTCCCATCCTGTAGGTTGTCACTTCACTCTGTTGATTTTTGCCTTGGCTGTACAAAGATTTTTAGTTTGATAAAATCCCACTTGCCCATTTATTACTTTTGTTGCCTGTGCTTTCAGGGTCATGGCCAAGAAAACACCACTCAGACCAATGTCACAGTGCTTTCCTGCTTTGTTTTCTTCTAGTAGTTTACAGTTTCAGGTCCTAGATTTAAGTTTTCGATCCATTTTTGGTTTATTGTATAAAGGGCGCAGCAAGGTTCTATTTTCATCCCTCTGCACATGTATATTTATTTTCCCAATATTGTTCATTTATTCCCATTGTGTATTCATGGTGCCTTTGTCAAAAATCAATTGACCATAGGTGGGCAGGTTTATTTCTGGGCTCTCTCTCCTAATCCTTTGGTGGATGTGTTGGTTTTTATGCCAGTACTGTGATATTTTGATTACTATAGCTTTGTAACATTTTGAAATATGTGGTGTGATGCCTCCAGCTTTGTTCTTTTGGGTCAAGATTTCTTTGGGTATTCAGGACCTTTTGTGGTTCCATCTAAATTTCGGGATTTTTTTTTTAAATTTCTGCGAAGAATAACTGGAATTGTAGTAGTAATTGCATTGAATCTATAGATTATATCACATAGTATAGACATTGAACAATATTAAGTCTGTGGAAGATACTTGGAATCTTCTTTTCTCTGTGGCCAGCAGTGTGGCAAGGACCAGTGGGCCATGCAGCCTTCCCTGGCTAACTTCACTGTGTGCAGCAATGTAGCCTGCTCTGCTCTGGGCCTGACCAGAGGCCCATAGAAGGTGGTGCTGGAAACGATAGTTCAGTTCCATGGAGGCCTCAGCTGCTTCCACTGTGCCCTTGCAACTGGCAGCAGAGAGAATTGCATTTGCCATTCTACCTCGTATCTTTGGAAACTCACCACTTACCCTCTCTACCTCCACCCGGGCCTACCCTCATGCTCCCTATCTAGAGTCTTGATATCCCAACCTCTTTACAGTACCCCTTAGCTTAGCTGTCGCATGCATGGTCAGTAAGTTTACGTGTAATTAACTGCTTGTTCTAGCATTCCAGACTGCTGGCAGATTTATGGTACTGGGTGAGAGCAACAGTCTCTTGTGATTGTTGCCATAATGGTACTGCATAACCCTTTAGGACTGGGAAAGGTTTGAGAGATCTTGTAGTTTGTTTTTGGTAACAGAGAGACCAAGGCATCAGCCTTGTGGAAGAGCTCAGCAGGCCATAGTCATGAGAAGAGGCCTAGAACCTGGCTCGAGACGCTCAGCTCAGTGCTGTTTGCTCTCTCTCCTCACCCTGCCTCCGCGCCAGAGCCTTTGTGAATGCGTTCCTTTCTAACAGAGGAAAGTAATTAAGCTCATGAGAAGCCACTCCTGATTTTGAGGCCCTTTGATTTAAAGCCACGTGGAGGAAATAATTAAATTGAATCGAAGTCACAGTGTTTGAAATGCCGATATACACCAGAGCATTTTTCCCCTTTTTCCCCATGTGTTTATAAATAGAATTAATCATGAACGCTTTCACTGTTGCAACCCACTAAGCTGGAGTTGCAGTGAAACATTTTGTACAGAGAGAATCCACTGAAATGTTCAAATTGAGCCTAATAGACTAAAAGTATTCTATTGAAATGTGTAAAATACTCGTTTTATGAAGTTTCTAGATTCAGGCATTCTGTAAGGTCCTGGGATACTCAGCCTAACTACCCAGAGACCATGAATGGCATCCAAAGCAGGGTTTATAATGAAGGGCCAGTTCTATACCTGGGGATTTAAAAACGTTTCAAGAAGTCAGTATTCACGGGCTACATTGAGGTTTGTGACTTTGTTTTCTCATTTAAACCATTTGATCCTGCCCCTTCTGTTGATAAAAGCATCTGCTGTAGCCTTGAAAAATAAGCAAATGCTTTTGGATATTTGACCTTGCAGAGAAGATATGAAATTGAGCGGCTTATTTTGCTGGCTAGGTTTAATTCAGAGGAAACCCACTCGGATGCTGAGCTGCTTGGCTTTCTCTGGCGTGGCTGCTTTGATTGACAGGCACAGTGTAGCCAAAAGCTTCAGAATCTACTTATGGGCTCTAACTGGCCGCAGAAGGGTGGAGGTAAAGAGAGGGGAAATATAGTTCTTCCTGCACTATGTCACTAAGTTCTCCCAGTGGTTGTGGGGAACAGGTGATTAGGGCTCCATTTTACAAATTAGGAACACTGGTTTAGAGAAAGTAAGTGGGTTGCAAAAGGTTGAAAAGCTAAATACAAGACAGAGCCAGGTCTAAACCCCAAAATTCTTTTTACCATTCAATAATATCCTCATTGACTTTATGAAAAGTCTTTTCCTGAATGATGACTGGTGTATTCTGGGATCAATTGAGGGTGCAAGAGAAGTCAAGAGACCCAGTGGACATGGGACTGAACTCTGTCCTAGAGCCTGAGATCATAGTGGCTGTCGTGGTCACTACCATACCTGTGGCATCTGCACAAGGGGACTGGGTGGGCGCCAGCCATGAAAATCTGCTCCTTGGATCTGAGAACCAACTCCAAGTACTTACCCTCAGTACTGGTGACCTGATTATTTCTCTTCTGCAAACTTTCTATTCATTCCCACTTCTGTGTCCAAATGCACTTCACCTCCTATTGCAGGATCCTGCTTCCAGTTTTCTGCCTATGTTTTCTTCTTTTTTAAAAAAAATTTTAGTAGTACATGTTTGTGATACATAATGACTACTTTCATTGTATTTGATACATGTACATGACACAATTCTTTTTTTATGTCCTCTTCTCCTCCTACCCTTCCTCCCTCCCTCCAGCTGTTAGTCCCCTTCTCATTTGTAATAGATCCGTTTCTCTGTTTTCCTTTATCTTTTATTTTGCTCTTTATTTATACTTTGGATTTCTCATATGAGGGAAACCATATGGTACTTGTGTGTCTGATTTATTTCAGTGATCACTATAGTTTCAAAGTCTGTTTTCCTACAAATGATCCAAATTTATCCTTCCTTATGGCAGAATAATATTCTATCATGTATAAATACTACCTTTTCTTTATTCATTCATCTTTTATAGACATATTGGCCACTTCCAAAATTTAGCTATCATGAATTGCCCTGCTATAAACATGGATATGCATACATCACTGTAATATGACATCTTTAACTCTTTTCAGAAGATTCCTAGTAGGAGAATGTAGCTGGGTCAAATAGAATTTCTATTTTTAGTTTTTTGAGGACTCTCCATACTGATTTCCACAGTGGTCGTACTAGTTTGCATTCCCACCAATTCCAGCATTTGTTATTATTTGACTTCTTGATAATAGCCATTCCTTCTGGAGGAAATCTCAGTGTTGTTTTAATTTATATTTCTCTAATGGCAAACAATGTTAAACATGTTTCATATACTTATGGGCCATTTGTATTTCTTCTGAGAAGTGTCTATTTATCTCAGTCACCCATTTTTTGACTGAGTCTTTCATTCTGAGGAGTCTTTATCTTATATTCCAGGACAGGCAGAATATTGTCCAAATGGCCATACTCCCCAAACTGATACATAGTTTTAATACAATCCCAGTGAAAATACCAACAGCATTTCTTGAAGAACTGGAAAAAAATTTTCTGAAATTTATATGGAACAAGCAATCCTGGGTAAAAGGAACAAAGCAGGAGGCGTCACAATCTCAGGCTTCAAGTTATATTACAAAGCTGCAGTGATAAAAACAGCATGGCAGTAGCACAAAAACAGACACGTGACTCAGTGGAACAGAGTAGAGGATGCAGAGACAAGGCCAGACACGTTCAGCTGCCTAATCTTTGACAAAGTGGTCAAGATGTGTGTCTGGCATGTAGTTTATTTTTTGTATTCTTTTTTTTTTTTTTTTATGGTGCCGGGGATTGAACTCAGGGCCTTGTGCTTGCAAGGCAAGCACTCTAATCACTGAGCTAAATCCCCAGCCCTATGTAGTTTATTTTTATAGAAGCTAGAGTTTATTAGTATATGTCATAGTCAAAATGTCAAAATAATTTTCATCTATTTTGGGTGGAAGCTATTATTTTAGTTAAAATTTAGGAGAACAAAAAAATAGAATCATCTCAAATACAAGCACTGTTTTCTGTGTGTCACTTTCCTGTCCTTACCCACACTGGCATTTTTATTTTTACATGGGACACATGTGATTTCGTATTTTCCTTTAGTGTAATATCATGAATATCAGTCTTCATAATTATATTTTTCAATGATGAAATGCTATTCCATGAGATAGACACTCCATAATTTGCATGACTATTTTCCACCCAACATGGTTAAAAGCATCTTTGTTTGCATTCACACATCAAAACCAAATCTTAGCTTTCTCAATCACTGGCTGTGTGACTTTTTTTGAGTCATTTAACCTTTCTGTGCCTCCATTTCTCAAGTGTCAAATTATAATTATAATAACATATGCCCTTCATATGTCACAGAGAGGTTGCAAACAGCTGCCTGAGAAAATAGATATGAACATGTCTCTGAATTCTGTAATTGTGTCCTACTTGGTCACAACAGTACATCACCCTGTTTAACTTCCTGCATAGTGCTTATCTCTATCTGAAATGGTGAAACCATTGTTTCCTGTTCTGTAAGGGCCTCACTGATGAACTCTGTTTTATTTACCCCTCAGTCCCCAGAGCCTGGTATATTAAATTTAAGAAATATTCGTTCACAAATTGAGACGTATAAGTGTGTTTTTATTAAAGAATGAAGAAAAGTAATTTAGCACCAAGATTCCATTATTTAGGCAACTGCAAAAGTCGCGTAATTTCTGCCAACCTGGAGAACACTGAGGGGCGGTATTGGGTGAACCCATTCAGAGGACTGTGGGCGTTTACAAAAGCGCCCATTCATGCTAAGGAAGCTAGAGCTATTCCGAGTACTAGCTGTGCTTCTGAATGGACAGCATATTCTAGGAATGGAAGAAATCACTGAAAGAAGGGAATCTTTATCTGTCCCCCCAGCATGTACAGAGCCCCAAGTAAGCTGAGTTTGAGTCCATTAAAGAACAAGGGTTGAAAGTGTTCTAAACTTTGTTTGTGGTTCTTGCTGAACAACTTCGTGACTATGCCAGAAGCCATCGAGTGCCACACTTTATATGGCTGAATTTTATGGTATGCAAATTATAGTTCAAAAAAGATATTTTTAAACAAGAACAAAAGGAAATGAATCAACCTGGATATTGAACTGTTTTTCATTGTGGCACACATTTTATTGATAAAAGGACCAATTCACTATAAGACTCTGCATTCAATCAGAAGAATATATGCACTGTATTATCAAAAGAATAAATATGTTAAAGACAGTAAATAGGAAACACTTTTAAAGGTCATAGTCCAAACTCTAAGTTTTTACAAATGAGTCAAGCAACTTACTTGAGGCTACACAATGAGCTAGGAGCAAATCTGGGAAAAAACTATGATCTCCAGGCTGCCAGAACACTGTTGTTTACGTCCTATCGGTGGTGTTGAACAGCAGTGGAACATGGAAGCATTTTATTTCCAAACTCAGAAAGGAAGGATAAATAAATTCCAGCAATTGTGGATCATTAAATGTGACATCAATTTTCATCCAACTGTAGAATGGACTTTAAAATGTATGGTATACAAGCCTTTAGGGAAAAAACTATTATTCCATTAAATCAACATCAATTATTAAGAATGAGTGTCACAAAATTGTTCTTTTTGCCTGAAAAGATTCCAGTAGATTAGGAGTTGACACAAATGTAATATTTCTTGATTTAACTGAAACACTTCAGAAAGCCTTTCACATATTTTTGGAAAAATGTTTTAGGGCTGGGAATTTAGCTTAGTGGTTAGAGTGCTTGCCTTGCAAGCACAAGGCCATGAGTTCGATCCTCAGCAACCCCCCCCAAAAAAAAAGTTTTAAAAATGGAGAAATGTGACCTGGTTAATAGTGAGGTTTGGAGAAAGCATTGCAAGAAGAAGGAGGAGGAGGAAGAGGAGAGGAGGGGGAGGGGGAAGAGGAGGAGGAAGAAGACAGGGTGTCATATGCCAGGAATAAAGGCGCTCAGGGCTAGAGAGTTAAGAGGTTCTGATATTGCTGTAGCTCTGGGGGTATCAGACAAGCATTATTGGCCCTAGAGTGCAAGGTGTAGGATTTAAATAGCTATAAAGGAATAGAGGATATGGTCTTAGGCCAACCCAAGGCAGAGGGTATTTGGAACAGAAACCCCTTCATAAAACCAGAGCCTCAAAAGCCTTCTCTAACCATGAAAACGAAACTGGTAATATTATGCCCAACTCCCCAGGAGAGCAGAAAGGAAACTTTCTGCCATTAAGACAGTACATGGGTAGAAAACAGACATCCCCGAGAAACACAATATGCTTCATGACTAGGTACAGTCAAAACTTGCAATTATTCCCACTGTAAAAGAAGCTACTGTAATGGATAGTCCTAGACTAGTGAATCCTCCAAACACTGGCAGAAGTTAATATACACCTATAAAAGGAAGTGTCTGACATGAGTAGCTTCCATAGAGAAAAACACTCCAGTTGAAGATGATCTCACAATATAAAATTACCAACTGGAGGATGAAACAAACCGTTAAAATGAAAGATCAAAATAGCATGATAAAAGAGATAAGTGATCTGATATCAGATGATAACATACTTTGTATAACACCTGAGGAAGTCTGAACTTAATTCAGTAATTACTAAGAAACATGGAGGAGTGTTTAAGTGAGGCAGTGGTACTGTTACATTTATGGTTTAGAAAGACATCATTGGCAAGCTTGCAATGAAAGATGGGCTGGAAAGTTAGAATCAGGAAGACCAAGAAAAAATCATGTTATTTAGGTCTCAGTTACAAACAACAGGAATGGCAATTAAAGCTGATTTTAGCAAAAATAAATCCGTTGACTCATTGAATTGAAAAAATTCTGGCTACTTTATGCTTCACGAAGTGCAGTCTCAATAAACATTTCAAATGATGTGATCAGAAACATGTCCCCAGGGTTGGGGATTTAGCTCAGTGGTAAATCGCTTGCCTAGCAAGCACAAGGCCCTGAATTCAATCCCCAGAAACCACCCCCTCCCCCCAATAAAAAGAAGAAACATGTCTCCATTTTGGGATTACTTTCTCTAGTGGCAATCCACAAAGCTCCAAGTCCAGCATAAGATGAGTGCCTCTCCTTACCGACCTGTTGTACAGACATCCACCCATCATCTCTACTGGCCCAGCCAGGCTGTTTAATCTGTCTGGGTTGAGGTAGGAAGAGGGGTGATTGCTAAAGGAAGGTTGTTCAGCCAGTGTGTGCTTTTTTGGGTACAAATTAAACTAAAATTAGCAGTAGTTTCAACTTCTTTATCTGATGAGATACAAAATTTTCATGTCTTAATTTTCAGTAAACTGAAAGTAAGAGCAGATATCAACAGAATTGGAAACTCTGGTCTATTTCTCATAGTATCTTCCTGTGGGGAGAGACTATGTAGCTTTCTTTAGGAAATAATTATCTCTGTATTTCTTCCAGCAAGGCCTTCTGTAGAACACTCCCACAGCAGTCATTCTGTAGCATTATAAGATGTTTTCATGTTTTCCAAATGCTCTACAAAACTACCTTGGGATCTGTATATATACATCCAGGTACTCTTTCTGTGTGGCCACCTCCCCTGTCCTGTCCATGAACTCTTCTCAATAAAACATCCTTCGTGGATGTGTCCCGGGCATGTGGACCATCTTTTTGACATCTCTGTGAGCTTGTGTCAATAATCATTCCCTTCTATGGGATTACTTCAGGTTCGCCTTGTGACTTACAGTGTGTACACTTGAGACACCTAATGTCAAAGTGTAGTTCCAAGCCCTCTCTCTTTTGTTGTTCTTTGTGGGCATTTGTCCTAGTCACTTTCTCATCACAGAGACACAATACCTGACGTTGGAAACTTAAAGGAGGAGAGGTTTATTTGGGCTTACGATTTGTAGGGTTGCAGTGCACTGTCAGCCGGCTCCAGGGCAGGACGGCATGGCAGAGGGTCCTGGCAGAGGAGAGTTGCTCACAGCATGGTGGACAGGAAGCAGAGAGATCAAGAGAGGGGCAGAGAAGGGAGATAAACCCTTCCATGCTGCTCCCCCAGTGACCCACCTCTTCTGACCAGACCCTGCCTTCTAACAGCAAGCCAGCTACACGCTCCCATAATCTAGTCACCCTTCAAAAGTCCTGCCTGTGATCACATGAGGCTCTTGGGGACATCTAAATATAAACCATAATATATTTTAGTACCTTTTTATATTCTTTTTTTTTAATTCACAGCACAATATTCACTTCTGATATCCTAAAATTCTCCTCCCCTGTCTTCAGTGCCACCCATGGGAGTGCTACTCCCAGGCTTTGTTCAATTTTCTCTTTTCTTCTCAGCAATCTCCGCTCAAAAGACACCCAACTACAGTAGCATCTACCATCACCTCTGTGCAGATGAACTCCCCAGTCCACACTACTGGCCTTTATCTAGACCTCAAAGTTGCTGTTCAACTAGACTGTCTGGCCCATGTCTTACCATGTCTTGAACTTAACGTACTGTATGTTTCTGTTTCATAACCGGGTCTTCTTCCTCTTCCGTGTGTCTACCACGTCCACCTTTGCGTTTGTGTATGGAAACACTGTTCCCCGGGCCCCAGCAATCCAAGTCTGAGTTCACTTCTCATCCCTCCCTGCTTGTCAATGCTACATTCGACCGCCACCAAGTCCCCAACAGCCCTGGGGTACGACGTGCCTTGACCAGCTTCACTGCAGCTGTAGATTGGCCGCTGTGCAGGGCAGAATAGGGTGAGGGAGGGGAAGCTCCAGCAGGGAGCGTGGACCTGAATAGTGACTGAGAAGGATGAAATGGCCTTGAAAACATAAATAGTGATAGAAGTAACAGCACTCATTGGATAATTGCACTCATTGGATTGGAGATACACAAACAGCATAAAATAAATGCTTTGCTGTAGGCAGACCTGAGGACTCAGGAGAAGTACTCGTGATTATAAAATAAAGCTCAGTATTTTCAGAGTCCTAACGTGGCTGATTTCTACTCTGCGCCTGATCTGAAGATGTTCTAGGGAGGGTATGCTCACCAAGCCCGTGCAGTGTTCTCCCGTGCCATTTTGTGTGCTTTATGGAAGCGTTGATTCCACAGCAGAACAGGTTTCTTATCTAGGAGGAAGGGTCTCCTAGTGTCTTGCATTCAGCTCTCAATAAGCATAGGTTCACAGAGAGTAGAAGAATCCTTCTGTCTTCACATGGTCTTGTTTTTCCACTTCACCCACCGTGCTTATTGAAAGACTTCATTTATTAGTCTACTCGGGCCTGGGACATAGAATAAGATCTGAGATTAGACACTTGATTCTGGCTGGGCACTCTGCTTCTCCAAGCTCTTCAGCGTCAGGAACAGCTGAAGAAACATACACTAACTCAGAAATCCCAGCCCCACATGCGAGTCCCTGCCCTGACCCTACCATAAAACATCTGAAATAAAAGGAAAAGCTGCCTTAGTATTAGTGACTTGTGCATGTTCCAAAACATTGTGGAGCTAGAAAATGAAAGGGGGAAATCACATTTAGCAATTTCAAGATAACTGCCTTTGGTAGAAACAGAATCAAACTTACTGAATGTCCTAGCAAATATCACCAACTTAATACATATTGACCAAATCACTGAATAGTGGAAAACATTTTATCTTGTGCTTACTCAATCCTTGATAACAAAAACAAAGTAAGTTAACTTTTAATCTGCTTTAGGAATGTAGCACCCAGCACTGTCTGACAGTTGGAAGGCAGTCAATCTGTATTTGTGGGAAGGAAGGAGGAATAAAGGAAGGGAAGAAGGAGGGAGGAAGGGAAGCATAAAGACCTATCATTATGATGGGCAGGTTCAAAGTATTTTACTACACAACAGATCTTCCTTAAATTATGTATTTTTCTTTGTCAACTTTTAAAAAGAGCTCAAATGATAGAAGTAGAAACTGATTCCCTCTCTGTCTTACCTGGCTCCATTGATTCAATATTTCTACCACTGTCAGCAGCCCGATGAGAGAAAACATGCTTTGCTGCCTGACAGGCCTGGGCTCAAGTCACACTCTGGTCCGTCACTGACCGTGTAAGTCCATCCTCCCCATCCAGATCATATTCATGTTGTAGGGACAGTAAAGTACAAAATGAGGACCACGAGCTCTGATACCAGACTAGATAACTAGTTCTGCCACTTATTAGCTGTGCGTCTGGGGCGGGTTCCTTCTCATGTCTGTGCCTTAATCGCTTTAGATGTAAACTGGAGATTGGTAATAGTCCTTCTCTCGTGAGATTTTGGAAAAGCACATACAAAGTACATAACACAGAATTTGGAACGTGGTCATTTAACAAGCATTAACATTATTCTTAAATTTTCAAGAAGGTAAGATTTTGAAGAGCAGAGACTTCATGGGGTTTGTTCACAACTATATCTTCAGTGGAACCTTCATATATAGCTGGTGTTTGGTAACTACTTGAAGAATAAAAGAAGAATGTGTCCTCACAGGTGGCTGCAGAGAGATTACATTGTGTAAACTTGGAAAATGTCTGACACAGAATAGTCACTCGACATTTATCCTTTGCATTCTTGTTTCCCTGATCTCTCCCACAGAACAATCCCTGTGTCTCTTACTATTCAAATACTATTTTCCTTTGCAAAAATACACACTTTGATCCTAAGAGAATCTGATACACTGGTACCTAACAAAGTGACATTTTCACTGTTATTCTCTGGCCTAGCCTCTCTCCAGACAGAAGAAAAGTGATTTTGGTTTTCACAGCCTGGAGGGATCACTCTTTCCAGCACCCGTGAACGGGGCAAGTCTCTGCTGAAGGTCTCACCACTTGGACCTGGGAACAGCACTGCCCTGTGGGGCTCTGCACAGCACAGGAAATAGGACAGGTTTGGTGCCGATTGTGTCACCAATTTGTCATTCCTGCACGAAGAGTAGAAAGGCTTTTCAGAAACAAATTTCAACTTCAGAAATATGAGGTCTCCTTGGCTTTGTGGCGATCATACACATGACATCTTCTCCAAGGGAGCCAATAAACAAATATCCCCTCAAAACCAAACAAAAGCAAAATTTTCTCCCACTCAATAATTCCACAAAGGCAAGCACAATAAAATGAAACAAAACAAAATCAATAATAACCCTTCCTGACCCTCTTTCTTTTCTGAATTCTCAGAAATTATCTTACATTAAAAGAGTGTTAGAATAGCAAACTCATTAGAAGAAACTTAGCTATCGCAGGGGGCAGAGCGTGTTCCTGATGTTGGATTATGGTCAGGATGACTATAGACTGGGGACTTCAGAGTGTCCAAGCCTTCCTGTGTTGAACAGCCATCTCCCAGTGAAATTCCTGGAGGACACAGACCTGGCCCTGGTACCTTCAGGCAGGACCAGTACATGCCAACTTGAGGGTCTGCCTTTTAGAAGCAAAAATGAGAAAGGACTAGACAAAGTCAGTGAAGCAAAAGAGGTAAAGAAATGACTGGAGATCCTTTCAGGAAGAGCCTCGGGGTTCTCTCCATTCGGCATCAGAGAAGAAACAGAGAGATTCTGGATGTGTTAAGTCATGGTAGCTATTATTATCATTACATAAAATCCAGGAGTCACTTCTGCAGCATCCCTGACAAGTCATTAACTAATTTCTGTTAGAGTGCTGGAGGACAGTGTATTCATTACCTCATGAAGGAGCCTATTCCATTACTGGAAGGCTCTAGGAGATTAATTTGCTTCATTCAAAATGGATTTCTTGCTCCTGACTCTTTCCAGAGAAAGACAAAGATCAGCACGTCTCTTCTAGATGATGGTGCCTTGTGTGTCTGAAGATAGCTGTCATATTCCCCTGAATCGTTCCCAGCATCGGCATCCCTAGTATTCTTAACTATTATGTAGGAATTAATTTCTGGGCCCTTCGCCACCCAGATTGCTATTTATCATCCCAAAGAGATAAAGCAAAAGTCATTGGTGGCCACTGCATTGTCATACAAAGGTATCTGTCTGAGACATTTCACAATAAATGTTTCATCACAAGTACTAACTAATTGTGGGAAGAAAATCATGCTCTTTAGGGAAAAATGATTCATTAATACAACTACATACCTACACTCTCCAGCAAATGTTTATTGGGCACCTTACAGTGTCAGGCACCTTGTTGTGTGTTTGAGACAGAGATGAAGACAGCCACTGGCCTGAACCCCAAGATCTCCCTGCTTAGACGACAAATACACAAGCAGTTACGCTGACAGCAGGAATGAATGTGCTGAACAGGGAGAAGAGGAGGGAGGCAGGTTCCGCTTCGCTCACACTCCGTGTTCCACGTTCTGTAGGATCCTAATCTTACACCAGGCATCGCTCCCATAGCAGCCAGAGTCACATTTTTTGAAGTGCAAATCAGATCATGTCATCTCCCTGCTACAAATCCCCAGTGGCTTAGGTTTCTAAGGCATATTGTGAAGTGAAAAGAGCAAGGTGCAGAATGACATCAATAATAGCATATCGTTTGTGTAATAGCAAACAGATCATACACTTCAGTGTATCGTACAGCAGATAGATACGAGAGAGGGACGGGAAGGGAGAAAGGAAGAGAAAGGAGGGAGAGACATATAAAATAAAAATACTTTTTTAAGAACCCCAACTGCTCTGCAATGTATTTAGAGTGAAATTAGGCGTGTTACCCTTGCCTGTGAGGCTGTAAATGTCTCTCTCTACCTGTCCAGTCTTTTTCACTCTCCCCCTCGCTATGGCCAGCCACAAGGGCTTTCACTTTCCTCAAACATGGCAAAAGCTCTCCTGTCATAGAGACTTTATTCTAGCTATTCCTCTGGAGGCAGCCCTCCTGTCCTAAGACCTCCTCATTTTGACTTTCAGCTCTTGACACACAGATTACCTCTCCCAGGAAGCCCTCCCTGCCACCTTAACTAAAGTACCTTTCATGTGACTACTATATTGCTGGATTTTAAATTCTGTTTAGCACTTTTCTACATTACCCACCAATAGCCATTGTACTTATTTTCTTTATTCCATGAGAATTTGGGGGGGGTGCTAGGGATCAAATATTTTCTTTATTCCCCATCAGAATGTAAACTCCACGAATATAGACTCTTCTTCTGTCTTATTTACCGGTGGTCAGAACACTGACCCACACATAACAGATATTGAATAAATAATTGTCCAATGACTTAATCAAGGGTTGACGATCCAGTACCTACAGTGGCACCTGATACCTAGAGATACTTGTTGAGGAAGGAATGAAGTGGGATTGAAGAAGGAGCAGCTAACATTCACGGGGTCTGTGGCAGGAAGAAAGAGACAGCAAATCCACACTTTCTACTAGCACGGCTTTGTTGTGTGTGGGCCCTGCCTGCACTCAACTGCTCTTCATTTCATCTTAACACGTGGGAGCGAGTTTATTAGAAAGTCTCCTCACCCACTCTGGTATCATCTCCATATTGTTTGGAGATGGACAATCCAGGCTTCATCTCAGGGTTTCATCAGTTTTACACTTCGCCTCTACCTACGGCTTACAGACCACAGGTTTATGCGCACTGATGGCTACCCAGAGATTGGCATGGGCTGCCATAATCTCTCAATAAAAAAGGTCCCCTACTCAAGAGAGTCTGGCTTTTGATGGTGCAAAATCTCTATGCATTGAGTGGAAATGATGCCTCTAATTTTGAATTTTGATCTTTCCTGGATAGTGATATGTGGTATGTTACTATCTCAAGATGCTGAGCAACAGCAATGAGAAGATTCCAACCAGCCTCACAATCATGAAAGCAAACAACTGATATTCTGAGTGTACTATGTGGCTAAGCTCTGACGTGTAGGTGTATTCAGTGTGCTTTGACTTAGGATATTTTCAACTCCATGTTAAGTCAAAGCTATCTGTGCCTTGTGCCACCTGCCTGTATATTTTCCTTCCAGCTCTCTTCGTGCTTAATGATGGGGACAAGCTCTGCTACATATCCAGTCACCAGCACATTCTCTACCATTGGACTGTTCTCAAACTCACAACTTCAGAGGAAGAAGAACATAGCTTTGTTTTCACTTTAAAAGTAATGACTAAATGTTACCCTAACAGTGTTCATCTTTGACTAGTAACTACTATGAAATAATCCACCTTTTATAAATATTGTAGGGATTCTTTGAATAAATATGAAACACAAAAATGTTATTATTTTAAAATAGAAATCTCTATCCTTTACTATTGAACACCGGGAGACTGATTTTTAGAATGTTGAAGAATAGGCTCATTTTATAAGATAGTAATCTTCAGCGTTGCTTCACTGAATATTCCTTTAACATTAGAAATACGTTTGTGCAGAATGCATCTTTACAAAAGCTTATGTTTATGTTCCTGGGGTACAACATAAAAACTCAAAAGGAAAAGATCTTTAAACTGAATGTAAATTTCAATAATATCTGCTTCTTTTTATTAAGATGAATCTGTTAGCCTGCTAACCATTGTTATTTCAACACATTTCCATCTAGCTTAGTCAACAGCAATATCAGATGAGCATATTGAATAGAGTGGAGAACTCTCATTCTGTTGAATCAAGCTACAGGGCCCCACATGACCTTCCCTATGACCATCTTTGCAGCTCACAAGGTCCCTTCTCCTCCCTGCCTCTATGCCCCAGCCTCACAGCTCCTCATTCATCATTTCAAATGCACCCTGCTCTCTCTCCTTCCCAGAATTCCAGCATGGCAGACATGGCCTGCCTGACTAAGCACACTAGTCTCTCCTGTCTTTGCCTGGTACATGCTTTAGGTACCAGCTTAGATGAAACTTCTTTAGGGGAGAATGTGGTCACTCCTCTGCTGTGACTCCCATAGCACTTATTTTCATCCTGTCTTTATTCATGTCCCATAGTGACTAGATGTTGGTGTCTACCTCTAGCCTGTCAGCACCATGATGGTACAGACTTCATATTGCTATGCTGCTGCATTTCTGGTACACAGTAGACAGTAAATATTCGCTCAATGCACATGCAAGTGAAGAAGCAAACGAATCAATGAATATCCTCCAGTCATTTGTATATAAATTAGCGTTTTCGGAAGGTCATTTATAGGAAGAACCAGTATTTCCATTTCATTGTGTCTTAAGCCAAATTTAATTTTTTACTAATGGAAGGGGTTAATTTCTCATGATTGCTAAGAGAAAGATCTAGAATCTCACAGTTCTCAGATCAGCTTTTTGATTTGGTGGAATTAACAGTTCCTGGTCAGATGGCATATTCTGGGGTATTTTCCTGGGAGGCAAGTCTAGAGCCTGCTTCTGTAACACTCTCCATGACTTTGTAAGCACTTCATTCCTGTATTAAATCCTACCTAAAATAGGGTGGTTTATGCTACCTGCAACTAAACCTTATCTGACATAGCCAATACACAATTTTCTGTGAAAAATGAAATTGGAGAATGTGAATGAAGCTTATCTCACATGGCCTAGCAAATAATAAGCACTTAGTAAATGGTGGGTTTTGTTCTGTTTTTTGTTTTGGGTTTTTTGTTTTGTTTTGTTTTGTGTTTGTTTTTGTTTGTTTGTTTTTAGTTTTTTGGTTTCTTTTCTGTCAAGCAGCTCTGGGATATATTTTGTAAGGAACATTTGAGTCTTTAGCTTTGATGAGATGGAGACGTGCCCTTTTCTCTGGTCCATTAGGAAGAAAAAGGATTATGCAGAGTTGGAGCCCTTTGAGAGAAAAAGAGGGTGGTTCAGCACATTTGTTTTGAATGATTTAATCTGACCTTTGGATACCAAGCACAAGAATTTCTGAATCATGTTAGTGCTGCCTGTGAGGCAATTTTTGCAGTGGGAAAGGCAGTTTCCTGATGAGGGTAAACTTAAGGCCAGCTTTTAAGGCTCAGATAGAGAAGATGTTCCCTTCTGATTCTGAGAAACAGACACTGAGCATCCGTGTTAAGGGCAGCAGATCTGGGCAGCACGGACAGGAGCAAATGGAGCCCAAGTGCTCAGCCTGGACAGCTGGCTGTCTGATTCTGGTAACTGAACTTCAACAGTAGTTCATGGCCCTGCCTCTGGAATTCATGGCCTGCACTTTGTCTCACAGATGTTGGCCTTGCCCCTCTTGGCCTTGCCCAACTCCAGCTTTTCTTATCCCTGCCTGAATTTGAATGCATGGTCTATAGTCTATACGTTTTGCCTAATAATGACCCATAACCACAAGGCTTGCAAGACCAGCCCTGTGCGCAGTGGCACAGGTGCAGTGGAAATGAAGTAGTAGGAACACAGCCAGAGACAAATTGTGCCCTCTTTACTATTTCGTGTTAAGCATCGATGACAGCTAAAGATAGGCATGCCTTGTACAGGAAGCTCATTTTCCTTTCAGGTTAAATTTGTTCCCATGTGGCTTTGGGTTGAATTCCGGGAGGTCTTATATTATTTTTCATACTTCTAAACTTAACTATGTTAAGTTTTTCAAAACGTAAGTTTTTAAAAAGTAACCTCAGACTCCAGCCAGAACACAATCTGTATGGCAGCATACTGTACAAATATTGCTAAATATTGTTATGGAAAACCTCCCGTACAAATAGATAAACTAGAATAGCAAGACAAAACAAAAGGGAGGGACGTTACTGTCAGCAAAGCGCCATGTCCTGAAGTCCTGAAAACTCCAGAGTACATATGATGAAAGCAAACCGGGAGCAGCAGAATGTGCTGAGGTCATGTGAGGATTATTCCCTTTGGAGACAGTAGAAGGGGTCGAAAGGAGACTTCTGATGGTCCTAAGAGCTTTGAAAGTCAGAAATTACCATCAAATGCTTATCCTCCAAAAGAGATGACCGCACCGTGAGCAGAACTCTCAGAAAGCACACTTGGCATTAACCAATCGGTGAGATGTAGAAATGCGCCGCAGACTCAGCTGAGTAGATGAGTAGAATAAAACATAGTGAGTGACCGTGAGAAAATTATAGCTCTTTAGGCAGCCCGTGTCCTCAGGAGCCTCATAAATACCCAACCAGATTTCTCCTTTGGAAAAATGGACGCTTACTGTGAAAAAAATAAATTGATACTGGCAGAAATTGAACATTGTAGAAACAATGTTGGAAAACAGACGTTTCCAGTGCTGGGGGGAGGGGCGTCGAGAAGGAGCAGGACTGCGGAACTGAAAGGCTGGAGTGTTTTAATACTTCAAGGTAACAATAGAAGAGGGAGATTCCCTAGGAAAACTCACCTGGTCTGACTCCACAGAAATCTCCTCCTAACAGAATAAGAAAAGATGGCATGTTCAAGAAAAAAGAGAAAATGAAAATCATTGCCATCAAGCTCCATAAGGACATTATTTTTACAAAAAGAGGAAAATTAACCACAAATCAAGGCACATCAGAAAAATAAGCCATAAAGCTGAGAAAACTATAGCTTATTCTTACAAAAGGAGCTAAAATAAATGAAAAGCAGTAAGGAAATTAGCAAAATTTAGCACAGTTTAAAAGTAGAAAATCTCAGAAAGGACACGATTGGAAGCTTGCAGGATGTGAAATTTTCCTGGCAGAGTTCAGGGGAAAAAAATGGAGAAAATAAAACACTTCAGGATAGTAAAGAAATAAACATGAGAGATTAGTCAACAGAGAGAGAAGATGATAAGAAAGCCAGAGTACCAAAAGGAGAAAAATAAAGAAATTAAAGAATATATAAAACAAAGAAATAGAATATGGGCAAAGAAAATTCAATATATGTACTAAGTAGCATCCCCAAAGAAATGCCTAAAGTAATGGTATAGAACAGGGTCTACAAAACAAGATAGCTTTCCTGCAAGGAAAGCTGACTAAAGCCTACATATTGAAAGAGCACAACATGTCTTGGCCCAGAAGGTCAATGCCAAGAAATATGTTACTGAAACTACATGACTTTAAAGATAAGGAGACATATTTTGGCCCCCAATGAAAACAGATCAAGTCATTTAAAAATAAGATGGTCATATTATTTATCATTCATACTGATATGCTTTTAAGGGGTACCATTAATGACTGTGGTGGGACACAGGCATAAACTCAGACTGTCTCTGGCCAACAGAGGTAATATCACCCAATTATTAAGAAAATAAATGACAGAAAGTTTCTATTAAGGGAAATAAAAGCCTGGAAAACAAAGACAACCACTAGAATGAACATCACTAGTACTCACATTGTGGTCCTTAAATATCATTTCCTACTAAAGAAATAAAATTTTCTGGGAGAAACAGCTGATTTCAGGTGTGGGGAATACAATACCTAAAATGAGCCTGAAATATCTTACTCTTTCAGGAAGAAAGAATTCTATGGGAAGGACACAAGAGCCCACAATAGCAGTCACTGCAATAACACAAAGAAATCTGACTTTGACAATATAACAAACCCCTGTCTGAATGCTTGTATGTGCTCAAGAATTCTGTCTCTTAAAAATGGTGTGTTACGGCTTGTATTTAGATGACCTCTGCAAAGCTTCATGTACTCATAGGTGGGGCTTTTGGGAGGTTCCTGTATCATGGGTGTGTGATACTGGATTGTGGGTGTGTGATAACTGGGTTAGACCACTGATTGGTTTAGGGTGATTCTGGGTGTTGGATAATGAGAAGCCCCACCCTGAGTGTAGATGGCACCAACCAATAGGCTTGTAGCCTGGATGGAATAAAAAAGAGAAGGTTTACTGCTACCTGCTTCCTTCCTGTCACGTATGGACTGTTTCTCCTCTGCCACGCCTCCCTGCCTTGGAGACAGTCAACTATGACTGGAGCTATATACATTATGAGCTAATTCTCCTTTAACTTATGGTTGCTATTTTGCCACAGAAATGAAAAAGTAACTAAGCCATGATAAATCTTTGAAACTGACACATTTGGATTTCAAAGAAAAAATATAACATTTCCTTTATGTCTTAGTTACTTTCTTGTTGCTGAGACAAAATACACGAAACCCATAAATTAAAGAAGGAAATGTTTATTTTGGCTCCCAGTTTATAGAGATTTCAGTCCCTAGTCAGCTGTCTCCAAGGCAGCATGGCATGGCAGAGATACATAGCAGAGGAGAATCATCTCATCACACGGTGGCAGGAAGAACAGAGACATAGAGGGAGGAAGGAAGGAGAGACAGTATGGTAGATCCCTGAAATTCACAGGGTTTAGATTCCTAGAGCACCTGCAAATTGTGAAAAACCACGAATTTCAGGTATGGTCAGAAAGTGCCTATACATGCCTATTTTTACTGGCTACTTGCCAGAAAAACCTCCTGCCAAAAAAACAACTGTGGAGGGTATTTGTGGTTTCTATGAAATTGTGGGGGTTTCCAGAACAATTACTTTGGTTCTAAGGAAAAATTCATGAACGACTGAGGCAACAAACTCTGAACCTCGACTTTACAGGGTATACTGCACTTAGAATGCGAGGATGTGCACAGGTCAAAAATGAACCAAAATAAGATACACCAAACAGCCATGAATGAAAAGAAAGAACCACACCTACACTAGCATCAGAAAAAATTAAACATGAAGACAAACATGATCATAAATCATAAAGAAAACCTACAACCTTAGATAAAAACTGGAATAATTTATAAAGAAGATACAGGCATCACAATCTTGTAGGTCCCTTACAATGTAGCCTCAAGTGTATAAAATGAAAGATAGTTTATGAAGGTCTGGTTGCTTCAGAATATGATCATATATATACATAGCTATAATTTATCTGTGCCACAGTTATATTTGATTCTCAGCAGGAACTTGAGTTACAATATCAGCTAATATTGACTCTATAACACCTGTCTAAATAGATACTAAAATACAGAATAAGTTTAAAAGTTATTCACAGTCAGTTAAAGCAGTTAGACTCAAGAAGCCAGAGAAAAAACCCAGAAACAAAAGAAACTCTCATCTCACCCCTCCATGTTTCCAGCTGCTGCACACAGCACACTGCGAAGGCCGGCTGCAGGTCTAGACCCGCCCACACTGCCAAGGATGAGGCAGCCTCGGGCAGAAGGGAGTGAGCACCTCTGATCAGCAAACACCCGCTGGCTCAGCACCGCTCTGCTCACTACCAGGAATATTTGGTGTCTTCGTTCTTCCGCCTTGTTCTCACCGAGCTCTTTCCAAAGTCATTAATCTTGGCTGCTGCTTGATACATTTTAATAACCAGCTACCAAAATTCTGAGCAGTCCCTGAACTCTGGTCCATGTGCCCCGCCTGCCCATTTTCTTCAGCTTCAGTGTGGCCAGATCAGTTAAAGCTTACAGAAATACATCTCGGACATGGTAGCTGTTGGACAAGAAGAGCTGTCTCTGTCAGCACTGTAGTGTGTCCAACCTGCAGGTTTCTGCCCTGGTCCTGCGGGTGCAGATTTAGGCCGGCGCCTGCCAGGTACCTGAGTGCACCTGCCAATCCCCACGCTTGACAGCCAGGCACTGGACTGCTACACTAGTTCCAGAGCATCGGTGACTCTGCTACACGTGTCACCCTGGCTTCCACCACATCTAGTGTCCGATCTTCTGCTCAGTGGGAAGTTACTCAAGTCCATTAAATTCCTAACACTTAAAGCACATCTACCCCAAAAGCCTGACCTAGATGCCCAGGAGATCACAAGATGAATGAAACCTCTTTTGCACCAAGGCCCTAGAATAGGAAACGAGTACCAGAAAGACACGCTGACAGTGAACCCAAATGTGAATGGACACCACGAGAATGTCTCTATCTCATTTTCAGACTTTAGGTCATGATGTAGATGATGGAGATGTTATTGCCTAAACAGTATTCTATGCATTTCCATCAGTGTTCAGGGAAACACTTTCAATTGCCACTTTATTTAAACAATAATTAGTGGGCTACCGCTCTGGCTCACTGGCAATTTTTGAAGCAATGTTTTTGAATGCTGCAGATGTGCCTGCCTTGCACTTAAACTCACCCCGTTCAGAGACAGTCTTGGCAGACTGTAGACTTCCGTCTCCCACTGCGCAGGCTCCTCACCAAGCCCATCACCTTGGATGCAGAAGAGCCGGAAGTGCTCCCCCTGCTCCTGCTTGAGGTTATCTGCAGCCAGGACTCTTTGGAGCTCCCTCAGCATGTCCCCGGGATCCATGGAACTAGCGGCTTTCCTTCTCCATGTGAAGTGGAGGGCTCAAGGGTTTGCTTCTTTCCTTTCACACTTTTGTTGGACGGGTGCACCGCGATGTCCTGTGAGTCTTGAAGCTAATTTCTTAAAAAGATTGGTGGAGCCCACACATCGAGTCTGGGACAATGGTGTATTTTTCTCAGAAAGGCTGGACGATGGAGGTGGGCCATTGTGTGTTGCATTTCCTACCTCAGTGAATGGTTGAAGTTCATCTCCCTCACAAACTTCATGCATCCACTTGTCCCTCATGATTTCTTTTATAGTGAAATGCTTCTTTGGGGTCATGACAAGGAACTTTTTGAGAAATTTTCACAGTCTTTGAATATGTGTGGAGGAGTTTCATATTTCCCTATGATCATGCTGTGCATCACTTCATTCAGTTTGTTCATTGAAGGGGAGTGACGTACTGACTAGAGTATAGAAAACCACACCGAGACACCACACATTGCTCTCCAGCCCTGATATGTCTTGTCCAGGGTGGTCTCTGGGGCTGCATATGCAGGCTGGCCACAAGGTGTTTCCAGTTTCTTGCCAACAGTAAATTCGGGGCTGAATCCAAAATCGGCTATTTTGATGTTCATCTCTCCGTCTAACAGTATATTCTCTGCCTTAAGGTCTCTCTGTGCTGTCCCCTTATTGTGGCAGTACTGCACTGTAGACAAGATCTGTCTAAATTTATCTCTTGATTCTCCTTCATCCATTCTTCCATGCATAATCCAATAGTCATACATCTCACCACCTTTTGCATATTCTGTTGTTAAGGAGAGTGCCTTTTCCTTTTCTGCAATTTAAAATAACTTTATTATATTGGAATGATTTAAAATCTTCACTATTCTTACTCCTCTGTGGAGCTCCTCGAATCTTTTTTGATTCAACGTCCTTGTCTTAATTATTTTACTTTCAACTTCAGCGGCTGTGATTGTGTGTATGCACAATTTCACTTTTCCATAGCTCCCCTCACCAGTTACTTTCAACAGTTTGTAGTTTCCAATGTGATTTTGACTGTGAGACTGCTGATCTGGAATGAGGTTGCTGTCTTTCACACCAGGAATCACCCGCCAACTGTCTGCAGTAGGTCTCTCACTGTCAATGTAAGGATTTCACTCCACTGTGCCAACCAATTCTGTGCTGCCACAACAGGGGATGGCAGGGCTTTCCTCAAGTTCAGGAATATCTGCTATGTCGGGATTACTTGGGATCCTAAGTTTGGAGCTGGCTGTAACAATTTTCCTGCCCTTGAGTGCTCTTCTTTTAGATTTCCAGGAGGAAATTTCATCCTAGTAGAGCACTATGTGTGGTGCTCCTCTGACTCTTCTTTGCATGGGAAGTAGCTGAAGGAGTAGCCAGTCCAG
>PVJO010019762.1:0-33563 GCA_004026905.1 Hystrix cristata
TCCATCAATAGATGAATGGATAAAAAATGTGATATACATACACAATAGAATACTACTCTGCTATAAATAAGGATGAATTTGAACCATTTGTAAGAAAATAGATGCACTTGAAAAAATCATGTTCAGTGAAATAAATCAAACACACAGAATCTTAAATAACATATCATTTCTCTGATACAAAAAATTCAAATATAAATAAAGAGCAAAGTAAAGAAAAGGTGGTATTCATATACAATGGAGTACTTCTCTGTAACTAAGAAGATCAAATGATTCATTTGTAGGAAAATGGATGCACCTTGTTTAAGTGAACTAAATCAGACATACAAGTCAAAACATTGTATGGTTTCTCTTTTATGAAAAACTGAAAATATAAATCAATTAATAAGCAAAATAAAAATAGATAATACAAAAAGGGTGATAAGGCTTTTGCAACAGTCAGGCGGACCAAGAGGTGGAGGGAGGGAGAGGATAGGAAGGGGAGGGAGGGAGGGGATAGGAAGGGGAGGGGCGGGGAAAGGAATAAGAAAAGAATTAAAATGTGTTCTGTACAGGGACCAACTCCCCACAATCGCTGTAATTATTATGTATGGCAAATGTGTACTAAAAAACAAATTTAATACTAGCAAATGAAATACAGCTATGAGTACAAATGATAATTTATTGTGTTCAAGTAGAATAAGTTTTAGGACTTCATTCTTGTTTTAGCATTTTTAAATCAATAAATAAAATTCACCGTAGAAACAGAGAAAAAAAATCACACAACCATTTCAGTAAGAAAAGAAAGTGCATTTGACAAACTTCAACACCTATCTAGCATAAAATCGCTATCAAGACTATGAATGATAAGAAAATTCTTGAGCTACGAATAAACACCTATAAATACCTTACAGTTCCCATTGCATTATGGCGGGTCTGAATTCTTTTCCTTAAAACTGAAAATTAAGAATGCTGGCTATTTTTGACCAGATTTAAAACTTATGTAACATATACTTGTGTCAAATCATCACATGGAACCACGTTAGTATGTACAAATTTTTATGTTTTTCTGTATCACATAAAATAAATTAAAATAATTTTGAAGTTAGCAAAAATGCTAGCTTTTGCCACTTATGTTCATCGCAGTCCTGGAACTTCTTGTAGAAATTCATCAAAGTTTCATAACTAAATAATAATGTGGTAGCAATAGTTATTATACCGTGTAACGTGATCTCCAAAATAGTTAACTTAGTACAAGACATAAGCCTAAAGAATTCCCACACAAAAGAAACAAATTGTTTCTTTTATATAGAAACACTATATAAAAGTGCTTTTATATAGTGTTTATAAAAATGAAACACTAGTTTTTATAAAATAAAAGTAAAATAAATAAATCCTGGAACTTCTATACAGGGAAGTAAGGCAAGGCAAATAAATCAAAAACATGCAATTTAGAAAGGATGATATAAAGCTATTTCATAATAACATGATCATGTGTCATAGTCCATTTTTTGTTATTATGACAGAATATTTGAGAGTGGATAATTTATAATATATAGAAATTTATTTATCATATTTCTGAAGCCTAAGAAAACCAGTATCAAGTTGGTGGCATCTAGTGAGGGCTTCTCGTTATGTTTAAACATGATTGAGAGCAGTACATAGTATACAGGCAAAGAGAGAGAAAGAGGAGAGAGGTAGAGAGAAATCTAGAAAACAAGCATTAATTTATCCATTAGAGTCCTTAGGATCTAAATATCTCTAAAATGTCACACCTTTCAATACGTTCACAGTGGCAATTAAAGTTAAACCTGAATTTTGGAGGGTTCAAACATTCAAACAATAACATCACGCATGTATAATATCATAAAGAATCTATAAAAGAACTAATAGGATTTATACATGAATTTACAAAGTCACTGTACAAATATCAAATGTATACAGATATAAACAAGAAAGAACTTTAAAAATACTATGAAACTACAAGAAGAAACTTTAAAAATATTATATACCACAACATCCTATACCATGGAATACTAAGATAATTCAACATGTACGGGCAACATTTATAATACATTAATTTGTTTAAGCTGAGAAAATGAGAAGGTCTATGTAAATGGAGATGTGTATCACATTCATCATTTGAAAAAATAATAATTGTATTTCTAATTATCCTCCAATTTATCTGCACACTCAGTAATACTCTGTTGATCTGGATAAACTGATTCTAAAATTTGTTTGGAAATGTAAAGGCTTTAGAATAGGCAAAACAGTTTTGGAGGGGGAAAAGAATTGATCGATTGAACTACTGAATGTCAAGCATTATGAAAAATCTGAAATAATCAAGGCAATTATATATTAGCATAATATTACTCATATAGATTCGTGGAAGATAATAGAGAGTCCAGAAAAAGAAACAACCATATCTGAATAAAAGTTTTCCATAAAAGATGTCATGAAAATATGAAAGAAAAGAAAAGTGAGTTTGATGTGATTTTGGCACTTGCGATAATTTGCTCATTGGTGCTATGCCTTTGTATGTTACACTTCTTGGTAAAACAAACTACAGATGGAATTAAGGGTACGGACTTTAAATAGGCAGATAATTGGCTGTAGAGCCCACATGAGCCTTTGTAGACACTTAGTTTAAAGCTGAGAATGTGAGAAAATTCAATCTGGCGGATATGACGAAAGATCAGGCAGTAGACATGAAAAGTGTGAGTACTCCTTGAACAAACATTGATGGCACTGAAAATGAAGGTCAGAGACTTAGGAGTGTGAGTGGTCTCTAAAAACTGTCAACAGTCCTCAGCAGACAGCCAGCAAGGACATGCGGACATCAGTCCTACCATCAAAAGGAACTATGTTCTGCCTGCAATCTGAATGAACAAGGGAATTGATGCTATCTGAGAACCTGTGGAAAGCAACACAGCCAAGAGAGCCCTTAGACCTTAGTCCAGTGGAATCCAGACCTTATTTCTAAACTATGGAATAGAAAAATAATAAATTTTTGTTACTTGAAGGCCTGACGTTAATGGGAATTCATCACAGCAGGAATAAGAAAATCTAATACAGAACAACAGTATTTTTTAACAAACAGTACTGGAACAGCTAAATATCTTCGTGCAAAAAAATTAATTTCAACTTACCTCTTGTACAGACAACATATGACACAAAACTGTAAAATAAAAACCCCATAAATATTAAAGATAAAACTATAGCTGGGAAAATATAATATTATATAATAAAATGTCATACTATTTTCCTAATTTGTTATTACCAAACACTATAATATTTCATCAAAATGTTGGAGTAGCAAAAGGTTTCTTACATAGGACATAAAAGATAGGAATTACAAAAGAAAAATGTTAATGAAAGGAGCAAAATTTGAAAGTTTTAAACATTGTTAAAAATTGAAAATTAAAACTTAAAAAAAAACTGTGACATTTGAAAGACAGTATAAAGAAAATAAACTATCAAAATACAGACTGGTAGAAAAATATTTGAAGAACATGTCTGTCTTAGTTACTTTCCTTGTTGCTGGGACAAAATACCAGACACCCAAAGTTAAGGGAAGAAAGGTTTATTTGGCTTACAGTTCATAGAGGTTTCAGTCCACCATCAGCTGGCTTCAAGGCAGGGTGGTGTGGCAGACAGGCAGAAGGCAGCAAGGTAAGCAAGAAGGACCTTACAGCCTCTTTCTGTGCCTTATATCTTATCCAGGCTTGTATTAGGGTGGTGCCAAACCAATCAGTGGATTGATTTAGTAATTACACTTCCTTAATCCCAGCATCACACACTCTGTATTCAGCCACCTCTGAGAAAGCCCCACCTATGACCTCATTAGGCTTTGGGGGGACATCTAGACACAAACCATACCAATGTCTAACCAAGGACCTATATCCAGAACATGAAAGAGCTCTTACAAGCCAATACAGAGGAGGAAAATAATCTGATAAAAAATCACAAGAAAAAAAGAAAAAATCTCAATGTAACTGGCAAAACATTGAATACCATCTTGCAAATGATCGTATGTAAATGATTAAGAATCACACATAGATGCTCCACATTATTAATCAAACAGTAAGTAAAAGTTAAAACCCTAATGAAGTATACTGTGTGCACAGTGAAATAGCTAGAATTAGCAAGACTGCCCATACTGAGGGCCATGTGAATGCGAGGCCACTTGGAATTAGCATATATGGCTTGTCAGAATATACCATGGTAGACTCAATCTAGAATCATCTCGGCAATTTCTTATGAATTTACCATACACTTTCTATATGATCCAGCAACTAAACTCCTAGGGGTGGAGATATATACATGTTCAAGAAGCCACGGAAGTTTTACTCATAGTAATCAATATTTGGAAGCAGCCCAAGTGTCTCTCAACATGTAAATAAATACTCAAAATTGTGTCATATCTATTCAGAAGAATAATATTTAAAAATGAAAGGATCTGTTTACTGATTTTCATTACAATTTCCAATCCAAATATCCAAAGTTGAGCAAATGAAGTCCGTCACCAAAGTACACAAGCTGTTATTCAGTTCATATTAATTTCTAGAAGAGTTAAAATGATCTTTAGCTATATAAAGTTGTTAACAGTTGCCTCTGTGTGACAGAAGGAGTTAAAATTAAGTGCACAAGGGCATGAGGAAACATCTAGGGTGATGAGAAAATGTCTTATCTTGACTGCAGCAATGATTTTATGGTGGTATCCATTTGTCGAAATTCTGCAAATTGTACTTTTAAAATGGATGTATTTTATGCATATGACTTAATAAATTTGAGTGAAAGTATGATTTGTATGAGATTACAACAATAAAAACAAAAAAAACCTTAGATGATACTCTGAACTTGAGAGAATTTTAAGTATCTAGTTTTAGTTTTCAATTCCCTGCCAAATTTGACCCAAACTGACATTTTCACACTTCTCTCCTGCCGCTAGCCTGCATACATCAAAGTAATTTCCAAATTTCTTATAAATCATGGCTATTTCTTATCTTGTTTACTTTCATATCATCTGTCTTTTTAGTTATTTCTCAGATTCTCTTTTTTTATATATCTTTTCTTAACCTCAGTTTTTCAGTTCTCACTCACACGAACTGCATGATTCACTTAAGTATCTTTTCTGTGACATCTCTTCTAAATCCTACCTTTTAATACACACTTCTCTTTCTCTGCTTAAAACTGTTCATTTTATACTAAACTTGCAGAAGTAACTCTTAGAACTAAAATACTGTCATGCTTTGGTAACCATCACACTCTTTTGTCCATTTAATTTGTTTACAATACTTCTTATGTAAATAATGAATGCAAAATGAATGAATAAATATATGACTATGAAGATGTAATAAGAAGCAAAAAGTTCAGGGTTAAGAGTATTCATTGGGCCAGGAGTGTCAGCGCACACCTATAATCCAAGCACTTGGGAGGCTGAGGCAGGAGGATCACCATGAGTTTGAGGCCTGCTTGGGCTACATAGAGAGTTCAAGGCCAGCCTGAACTATATAGTGAGACCCTGTCTTAAAAAAATATATTCATTGGATCAACAAAACTTCACAGTTGGAAAGAATTTGCCTATTCTGTTTTCATTGCAATTTATAAGCTCAGTCAAATACCCAAGAAACATATCAAACATGAACTAATGACTGTTACAATGCTAAAGAACAGCTTTCCATTTCCCATTGAAAATGTAGTAGCACACTGAAATCTATCTTCCTTAGAAAACAAATTTGTCTTCTAAATCAACAAAATCCTTGATTTATTTCATGGTGAAATGGGGAGCACTACATGGTGGTATCATATGTTGTTACTTTTTGTTATTTTCTATTTTTGAGATTCAAATACTATTATTAAACCTCTCCTTTACTATCTCACCTCATCTCATTTACAAATCCATTATGTTTGGAAGTATTTTGACATTCTCAATAATTCTTTTTATGAAGCTAAATGTTGTAGCTATTTTATTGTGGCCATTGATAAAGCACCTTCTCTATTCCATTAAAAATTAAATGAAGACCCATACGGTCTAATGAAAATGGATTTTCATTTTTTCTTTGCTTCTGAGAATCATTTGTGGAGTACGAATGCACTCATAAACTGATGTGCCATACCCTAGGGCAAATAACTAGAGTTTATTCCATCATTAGTAGTTTGCAATATGAAATGGTCTCTACCAAATTTACATGGCAGATTTAAGTCATATTTAACCACATAATGTCATCACAGATGATGAGAAATGGGAAAGAATAAACTTTCATTTGTCATCCAGATCAAAACCTTGAAGTAGTTTGGACTTACGTGTCTATTTTACATGGTGAAATCTACAATTACACCACCGTAACTGAGTTCAGTTCAGTACAGGGTATTTATTCAGAAAAACAGCATTATTCCTGCTGTATTTTCATATGACTTAAGCTATTCATTCAACTTATGTTTTCACAAAATAACACAGAAAATAGCAGAATTGCAGAACTGAGATTTTTATTGTATTAATTTAAAAAAATGGCCTCTATTCTTTTTGAAAAATTTCAAACATATGTTTGGAAAGTTTATAGTCATTCTGCCTTTTAATTTTCAATTAAATAAAACTCCTGATGCCCGAAACATTGTGGAAGAGTAAGAATGCCTTTTCATATCATTCTGAATCAATTCAACAATAATCTGAAATAGCTGGTACAACTCCCACTATGATTAACAAACATTTAGAGAAAACCTTCAACAGAGGCAGAAACCAACTAACAAACTGTTGCAATTATCAGCATGACCAGTCAAAGGGAGACTGTTTTTAGATAAGAATGAGCTTTTGATTTTCCACCCTCCTTCTGTTCAGTGTCCTTGTTCAAGTTCATGCTCTGTATTAAAATCTTTCCTTGGTTGTCTATAAGTAGGATTTGCTTGAAATAAAAAAAAAAAATCCTAGTTTACTCCTTTAGTGATGGCATTACCATTAATAGTTCTACTTTTCTCTCTAAGAAGTGTTCCAGGTCAGATGATATAGTAAATGGTCAGCCTATACAGAGGTAGAATCCCTAGCATAATTTATTGAGTTTTCCTAGTCTGGCCTCAGGCTGTACTTCCCATTCTGTCTGTTTTTCTTGTGCCTTACCCTCCAGAAACATGAGACTATGTACTCTAAAAATCCTGTGTATTGCTATACTTATATATTTTTTCACAAATATCTCTTCCTTCCTGAATTGTCCTTCCTCTGCTTTTCCAAATATGGATTCTTATTGATTCTTAAGAATTCTTGGAAGGACAATGTCTAGTCCTCTGGGATAACTTCTTTAATTCTCCTGGGATAAGACTGGCAAAGCACTTTAACATATTTGTGCCAAATACAGTAGATGGTTAAATTACATTTTAGCCTAATGAGAAAGTGGTTGGAGCTATCATCAGCTGAGTTTTACCACAGACGTGGGAGTAGTGTGTGACAGGTGCGCCTACTGCTTCACCATTCCGGCTTTAAGCAGCGTTTCATGCCACCTGTTCTGCAGTTCTGCTTATTTATTTATGTATTTTCTATATCATCGAGGTAGGCAAAATTCTAAGACTCTAAGATTCTCACTCTGGTTATATGTCCTCGTATTATCCTTTTCTCTTGATTGTAGTTTGGCCCTGTGAATATGGTGACATAGCACTCCTCTTACTAGGTGACTAATCAGATGAATTTGAGTCAATCAAAAGGGAGATTACCCTGAGTGGACTGTCCTAATCAGGTGACACTTTAAAAGGGATTGGGGAGTGGTATCAGCAATTCGGCTAACTAGATATGCCTGGCAGCACTTTCCACTATAAAACAGGGCCAAAACATAGACGAGAACCCCTCCTATCCCAGTGTGTTATTTGAAGCAGAGCACCAGAGTACAGTGGAGACGTTACAGAGAAGTCATGCAATGCAGAGGTGAATGATGGTCTTGTAAGGAAGGGAATGAAGCATGTAGCACCTACCACCTCACAGTTTCAATTGAGATCAAACCTGAACCGACAGGAGCTTTGCATTGGGGTGAGAAGCAGGAGATCCCTTAGCCCTGACCTCCCAGAGCCGGCACAATGAAGCAATTTGGCATTCTACCCTGAATGGCCCAGTCTAACCCCTTGTGGCCCAGGGAAGCAGCTGCACAAATGTCCTTGAGCTGGTTGCCTCGATGCAGCCCTGAAGAGGCAATAGAACGAAACTCAGACACCCATGGTTCCCTTTCCAGGTCCCAGTGGCTGGACTCCTCTCCCACCAAGCCCATGGGCATCCTGCTCCCATTGCCAGAAGTGCTGCCCTACACTTGCCCAGGCTCACTGAAGGGCTACTCAATGTGCACCCTGCTTTTGCAGGTACATGCATGTACTACTGGAGTGGCCCAGTCACCACAGGGAGCACTGGAGTTGTATTGTTTACCTCTCTTCAGTTCCATTGGATTATCTTCTTTATTATGTGTTCTTTGCCCTTCTTTGGTTTATTTTTTCCACTTCTTTAGAGATTGTTTTGGAGGGGTGGGGTGGTATTTCAGGGATTGAACCTAGTGTTTCATACTGATTTACATCCCCAGCCATTTTTTATTTTATTTTTTATTTTGAGGCCTGGTCCCACTAAGTTACTAAATTGCCCAGACTGGACTTAAACTTGGAATCATCCTGCCTCAGCTTCCCAGAGTTCTTGCAAGGAATACAGGCTCATGCTGTCATGTGCAGCTACCATTTCATATGTTTTATTTCTTTGTCGTACCTTTCCATTTTGCTCCCTTTTTTCACTTGTTTTAAGCATGTGTACAACTGTTCTTTAAAACATTTATTCATGGCTTCTTTGAAATTTTTATCAGCTACTTCTAACATCTCTGTCATCTCACTATTTCCATCTATTGATTTTAGTTTCACATTTAATTTGAGGTCATTCTGGTTCTTGGTATGATAAGCAAGTTTTCAGTGACAATGGGACATGTTAACATTTTGAAATGAGATTTCAGATCTTATTTAAACATTCTGTTTAATTGGATTTCTCTGACACCAATCTAGCAGAGAAAGATGGTAAAAACTCATATTAATGTCAGGAAGAGGTAGAAATCCAGTTTTCCCAGTTAGCCTCCACTGACATTCTTTTAGAGGCACGGAAGCCGCCTCAATACTGCATGCCGGGTAGAATTTTGGCTCCCTACATCATGTCCTTTGACATTGGAAAGGGATGGCTCCATCAATTCCATGTGAAGGTGAAATCCTCTGCTGACACCATCCCAGAAGTCAAAGGAATGGGCACATTTTACTGTTGGATAGGGGCAGAATTATTAAAGAGCATTCATGTGGTGTCTATTAACACTACAGGTGGCTAACAGCTTGCTACTATTCAGCAGAGATGAGGTGGCCTTTCACAGTAGAGTGTGTTGGGGTGTCTCATTGTACCCTTAGAATATCTAAAGCCTAGACTGTCCACTTGGCTTTTGCTGCTGTGGGTGAGCATTGGATAAAATGAGAATATATCATTTCAAAAAGTCCTCTAGATGGATGATACGTGGTGTGATAGAAAAAATGGTATACTTTACATTTTTAAAAAAATGTATTACAGTAAAAGACACATTGCCATTAACCCCTCTCAAAATACTCCCCCTCATATTGAATACACTTCTCCCATGGTTTTTGTCATTTTCCAAAGCAGCTCTGTCTGGGAGTTCCTGTTTCATAATTGTATTTACAAAGTGTTATAAAAAATATAGCGAATGCTGCTGTTATCCAGTGGAATGGTAGGCTCATAGAACCATGACAGTGTGTCCTCTTTGGAACAATTTTTTTTTTAAGTTTAAACATTCACTGTAATTTGTAATCGTTCCTCATAAGAATGAGCTATTGTTTGCAAATAATTTTGTCAAAATTTTTCCTTGCAAAAAACATATGCTACCCATTTGTTACACGTTTTCAGATGAATTTATGATTCGTTTTGTTAGTTTTCTTAAAAATATCTTTGGAGCTTGTATTGTCATTTATCCTCCAAATTATTTGAGAGAAAAATAGACTTACCTGGGACTTATTTATAAATATGTTGTGTATCTAAATTCATCTACTTGTTTTATTCATTACAGCCCACTCTCTGGAGTTTTTGCCTTGCGATTATACTATTTTTAATGAAATCAACATGTTTATAATCATCCTTATATCATTCTATATACACACCGGACCCATATACTGTATCTTGATTGCTTGCTATATTCCAGGAACACTTAGGCACTGATGATAAAATTCCTACGTGGAACTCACTTCAATCTTGCTTCATCAGTCTAGTCAAGAGGAAATTTACAATACAGTGTCATAATCAGGGTGATATTGACATAAAGATCGTGTAGTGGAATACAAACAAAATTCAAATACAAAGCCAGTTAGTGGGAAGGGGAACACTCTTGATCAAGTTGTATTAGTGTAAACAAAATTACCTTGGCTGTATTACTATTAAGTACATTAAATACAATTTATGTGGCTGGAAAACCGATAATTTTTAAATTTTATTTTATTTTAATAAATTTTAATTTTGTTAGCCACATGTCACTAATGATCAATGTATAGGACAGCACAGAAGAGGATCTGAGTTTAGGAAGATAAATACTGACAGTAAAATACGGACTAGTAAAGAATGGGCTGCGAGTGGTGAGCCAATTTAAGGAAATTTTGCAAAATCCCACTGTGAAAAGACAAGCATCAGATCTGGCCCAAAAATAGTGGCAGTAACTGGAGACTAAAGGTCGAGGAGATATCCTAGTTTAGGCATGAACGAGTTGCTGATTCGGCTAGAGAGGAAGGAATCTAGGATGACTTAAGCCCTGCTTAAATTGAGGCATTGTCTCGATATCTGTTCACGTATTTCAGTTTGTTTCTCAATGGTTAACAACACACAAAGCTTTCCTCTAACTGCCGATTTTAACTCAATTAATTAAAATCTGGCGCTTGTTAACAGAAAAATTTTGAATATACTAAAGGTTTGAACATGCTAATACTTAACATGACTATTTTAATGTCTATATTCTTACTTTTTAATTAAAATGTCAGAATTCGTTTTGGTGCAAAAAATACACTTAACCACAATGCTGCTGTTTTCATATTAAAGAAACCATCAAGAACACTGGTGACTTTTACTTCACAGGTGAACTTGTAATCTACAGATATGTTCCTCGTATTATTGTCCAAAAATGGACATTCTATTATATAATTTCAAAATATAGTAGAAATTTCAGTAGTTGCTACATATAGTATTTAGATGGTATCAATATATTATTGAATGCACAGTGCATGTTTAGTCTTTTAGGTTCTTTTTCTTTGTTAGTGGAACATGATTTAGGAAATAACACATGTTTTAGGAAACCACACATGTGACAGTTCCAGTGATTAGTAACATTAGTACAGTTAGAATCAAAGGAGCTGAGTGAGCCATTCTCTTCCCCAGAAGCTCAACTATAAATATAAACATTTTAAGGATTATCTATACTTCCACTTTCTTAGAGGAGGAACAAAACATAATAACAAAAACCTAAGTAATCGCCCCTCCCTAGGGGGCAGGGTTCTGATGCCAGTAAGCAACTCAGTGGGAGGCACCTAGAAATCGGTCGTAGCTACCCTTTAAATCCAAGGAGCCTGAGTTAGCACGTGCCACTCGCATGCCATTTACACGCCATTCCCTTTTCACTGTTCACTTGTGTGTGCATTCTGGCCCTCTCACCCTTTGCTCCTACACATTTCCCTTCCCTTTTTCCTGGCTGCTACGTCTCTGGAGATCTCCAATAAATGCAGCTACCCTGTACCTACTACAGAGTGTGAGCTTGGAATTCTTTCCTCGTTGCACAAGAACCTGGACTATTTCTGGCCCACTCAACTGTAACAAAATTATAATGAATAAGACATATTTTTATGGGAAAGAAATAAAACACACAATCAACCCATTTCCTGTCTGTGATTTTTCCCTCAGATTGTCCTACAACTCTTAAGTCTATTTATAATGGACAGATAAAATCTGATGTATATGTAAGACATGCATTCCTTTAATATGAATGGAATGTTTATGAAATAAATAATGGGTTACTCAGATAAGTGACATAGTTCATTTCATTAACTCAAAATTTTAATCCTTGTTCTCCTTCCTAATTAGCTGTATGACATGGATAATCACATTCAATTTTTGGTTTTAAGGGGCTGGGAATTTGGCTCAGTGGTCGGAGTGCTTGCCTTGCAAGCACAACTCCCTGAGTTCGATCCCCGGCACCATTAAAAAAATTTTTTTTTGGTTTTACTTTCATCGTCTATAAAAATTGAAATATGAAATAACATACAGTACCGTTGATGATAAGAAGTGTTACAGCTTTTTCTAGTTGTCCTCCCAAAGCATAATGTAGTCATAGACGGGGCTTTTTGGAGGTGGCTGGATCTAGAGTGTGTGATGTTGGGATCCAGGATGCGATGCTGGGGTCTTTTCATTGTGCGATGCTGGTATTAAAACTGCCCCACCCTGGGTGTGAGTGTTACCCACCCGAAGGGCAGGTAGCCTGGAAAGATGTAAGGGACAGAAGGAGGGTAGTTGCTTGTTGCTTGTTGATTTTGCTGCTTTCTGCCTCTACACCATAAAGTGTTATTTCTCATCCATGACGCCCTTCCACCATGCCACCCTGCTTTGGAGCCAGCCAATACTCTGGGTGTTGGGTATTTCATCTCAGCAACCAGAAAAGTAATTAAGACATGAAGAAAAAGGAAATTTTATACCTTGCCCCTGAGAATGAAACACAACAGCAATTTACTACCGTGGATTTTTGTAGATTAAAAGTCCAGGAACAAGTAGTTTAGTGTCCAAGATTAGAGTTTTAGAAGGCTCAATCTGTCAAGGGTGAAATCAAGACCTTGGCTTTATGTAATCTTATCTGGAAACTGTGGGCAAGACTCTGCTTTCAAACTTTTTCTTGTTAGAATTTGGTTACTTAAATTTGGAAGACCTGAAGCTCCTGTTTTCTTGCTGGTTGTTGTGTGGGGTGGTCACTGTCAGATGAAACAATAAGCCAATTTCCACATTTTAAAAAGTCTACAGCAATTATCACATGTACACCACAAAATATTTTTACACATGTGTGTACCACAAAATTGTTTCTGATCTAATTTGGTCAGAACCTCATCCACTGATTGACTATATCTTAATCCATTTGCGCTGCTAAAACAAAATGTTACACAGGAGTTTACAAATAATAGAAATTTCTTTTTTATAGCAGGGAGGCTAGCAATCCAAGGTCAAGTGTGCAGCAGGTTCGCTTGTCTGGAGAGGACTTATTTCTGCTTCCACAATGAGAGCTTGTTGCTGAATTTCCAGAGAGAGGAGGAGTGCTTTGTGCTCGCATGAAGTTGGAAAGGCAAGTAAAGCTAATGCTCCATAAAGTGTCTTTTATAAGAGCCATAATCCTACTTATGCAGGAGGAGTTCTCATGGCCTAATCATCTGTATCCATCACACTGGCAGTGCCCGAAATTCAAAGGGCACTCACTTGACCCTTACTCATATAATAGATCCAGTGAGTAAAATGTACTGAATAGATGAGTATATGAATCATCATGAGCAGATCTCAAATGCAAAATGTGGCATAAAAATAATAATTTGCTGAATAAATTCAGCATATAATTTATGTAAATTTTAAGTACACAAACTAATAAAAGTCATTCTGTACACTATGCATGAAGACATATGTATGGATGAGTCAACACTGGATACATCTTTACATCGTACTATCTCTGCCCCTTGGGCAAGATGCTTAGTTACTATTTTATACAATGATTATGTGTAAAATGTGGTTGACTATAAGGATTAAATAAGCAAAATTTGGAACTGTTAATAACTGTGTCAGGCACATAGTAAACACTATATAAGTGTTTTCTTTAAATAAATACAAATACATAACAGTATAAAACATGAAATAGGTAGATACTCAATGAACTGTAATAGTGGATATTTTCCTCTGGGGACTTGCAAAAAGACCTTCTCCTATTCAAAGTGGGTTTTGACTTTATCAGTGGAGTACTTTATCAATATAATAATTAAGTTAAATTTAAATGGAATAAAAGTGAGTTTTTTATATATTACATGCAAACTTTATTAAATTACATAATAAAATGACAGGAGCCACATTTAAAATCACCATGATAAAAATATCTTCATGCTTAAATGTAGTGATTAGACAGTATATAATGATCTTCATAGATTTATGCAATTTTATTATTCATTGTTCCTTCAAGTAGCCATATATTCTATAGGCACATGCTAACAATAAGCCAAGAAAAAATGTCAGGTTAATTTATCATTATTTTCTATAAGTGGTCTTCAAAGAAAAAGTGTAATTGGCAGTACTGATTCTGAGAGGTAGTCACTTCCCCACATGACTTCCCAAAAGTACTGTGTAATGTACAACCCACAGCATATGCATTGAGAGTTGTGATTTATGATGCCAGATTAACTACTTTTATCTGAGCAAAAATGGAAAATATTGAGATAAAATGAAGGTTCGATTGTTATACATCTTTGAAATTTTGAAATATTTTTAATGTTGGTGGTACCAAGTTATCATTCAGTACTCAGTACTCAGCGCAGCAAATTGGAAAAAAAATGCAGGAAGAAAAACAGATGCTGGGGGTGACTGCAGTATCCTGCCATTAGTTTGACTTGTGTTTTTCATTTTGGGACTGGGTGAGTCACCCACAGAGATTATAAAAGTAAAGCAAAGAAGATTCAAGAATTTAATAAAGAATTACCTTGAACTCCTTACGTTGAAGACAGTTTGTCTCTGTGTGACTCCATGTACTTACAAATAAGAAAACTCACCCAAAAATAGTGACCCCCAAAAGCAGGATTAAAAATGAAATCCCTTTGCAGATGAAGACAAAACACAAGCTACTACTTATGTGTATATGGATGTGATAAAAGTATCATCATTCTATTGAGATCTTGAAGGTCAAATATATGTCTCTATCTAATGTCCCTTCTCAGCAGAAGTTACTGATCCTATTATGATGTCCCTGCTCCTTTATTTATAGAAGATGCCTTTTAAAAAGGGGATTATTTCATCCTTAGTCTTTTGTTTGAGGAAATATGCATTTGGTTTTCTAGAATAAAACTATAATCTCAGGTTGCCACAATCAAAACACTTAGATGGGTTAAACAAGGGAAACTATTATTATTATTCCACTGGTGATTTATTATTCCACTGGTGATTTTGTCCACATTAGTCTAAATCACTGATTTAAATGATCTCTTCTTGATGAATTGACTCATCTACTTACAGCTATATCAACCAGATATTATGGTGTGTGTCAATATTATGATTAATTACTGCATAAAACCTAGTGAAAAGCAAGACAAATGAGCAACTTTAAGTATCACATCTTTGTTTAGCTTTATATTCCCATTGCTAAATATTCATACTATTTAAGGCTTGCGCATTGCTTTTAACTCTTTGTAAGTGAAGGTGCCTAGATTAAAGGAGCCTTCTGTTTAACAGTATCAAAAGCTTTGTTCCGGATTTTAAAGTGAAAGCTGTCAGTTTTTGTCCATTTAGTACATTGGGCAAAGAGGGGTTGATGTGAGTGGAAGGAAATGGGAAAAAAAAGAAGCAGAAAGATATAGCTGGTACAGGTACAAGTTTCCTATGATGAATGTTACCATTATGTATATCTAAAATGTACTACTAAAATAAAATTAAAAAAAAAAAAAAACAAAAGCAAAGTATGTGTAGCAAATATACTTCTGTGTAACAGCAGTGCTCAGGTCCTAATATTGAGAATGAACAAATTTATAAACTATGCTTCCTCTCTGTGTGGCAACAGACTCAATCTACCTCTGTAGAATTCTGAGTGATTATTTTCTTTTTGTCCCTTCTGTATAATAAAACTACAAGTTCCATTTTGTCAGAGGCTAGATTAATATAGTATAGTAGGACTGACAATATTATCAGTTCAAGAGCTCAGAGGTGGTAATGGATCCAAGTGTTGTATCAATGCCTGAGATTATAAGTTATTCTATTTCATAGGTTTACTCACTCCTAATTTCAGATTTATATTTGGAAATGTGGGATGAAACAAAATTAATGGATACTGTATTCTGGTGTTAAAACTCAAACTAAATTTATGGTCATATAATAAGCATAAATATTTCAGGAAAATGAATTTCAAAAAAATGGATTGTGAATATATATATATATATATATATATATATATATATATCAGAAAATATTAAAAAAGATTCTTAAAATTAGTAGATGTGAAGTAATTCTACGTCTGGGTGAGGAACATTGTCACTATTCTTCAGATGCTGTGAGGCAGTGCTTATGCAAATTGCACAGTATTTGCTCAAAATTGATTTGTGTGAGAATTTGAGAGGACGGAAACAGAAAATCACAGTCCTGCCAGATATTCACAGGAAAAGAGTTCCTTGACCAATTTTGAAAAACATTGTATTCTTTATCCTCTCTTGGAAATAAATACAGTTGATCACTATTGAGTTTGTTCTGACAAAAGGCCTCCATGAACTTTCATATTGCATAAAAGTGAATTTTTCTCATTTTTAGTTTATTTCAGCTCCTTGATACATTCAACACCATAAATCACCCCTTTTCCTCTTCTCCTTCCCTGCCCCAATCAGGTGACTAAAACTCTGTCTTCATTCATTTTCCCCCTTCCATTTACTAAAGTGGATGTTACTATAGCTCATTCCAGAATTACATAAATAAACAAAATATAAAGAAATTCTATTATTACACAAACACCTAGAGAAACACACTATTATCACCTTCGTATATATTCATATATAAAAGGTATGCTTTTCCTCTCTTCCTCTTCCTTTTTCTATTCTTGAACAAAAATGGGGTTTTAATATGCATCTGGTTTGCAATTTACTTGTTTCACCTGTGAATATCAAGGACACTTCTAATGCCAGTGCACAGAGAGCTACCTCCAGGGTTTTCATAACGATATGGTGTTCCAGTCTTGGGGGAAGATCCCACTGGCCAGTTCCTTCCACGGACAGCGCTCCAGGCCTGCTTTCTATGTCAAAAGCCACCACTGCTTTCAATGTGTGGCAAAGCACAGCCTTTGAGAGAAATTCTCGGTAAAGTCCGGCATCCATCGAAAGGGAACCATTCCTACATCTGTATCTTAGGCTTGTGGTAATTTTTTTCAGTTTTATCTGTCAATGACACCTCTTGTGTTTTTAGAACATCGTCAAATTTTCTGATATAGTAATGACACTGCTTCTTATTTATAAAACTAATATAAAGCTATTTTATTTAAATGTTTTTTATTGTCAGTTCCAAAAGTTTCTGAGGAGGAGTTGTTTGTTGTTTTGAATCAAAAAGTGCATTGAATATTTAATAATTTTATATAAACACCAAAATCTTAGATTTGGATTAGCGTCATAACCTAGTAATGAATTCTCTTCCTTCCCTGTCTTTGCTCCTCTACAGCCTACACTGTATACTTTCTACACAACAGTTGTATTTCCTTTTAAAAGATAAATTATAGCCTGTACGATTGCCATTTTTAACATTTAAATTCAAGGTTCTCGTAATGGCCTATTGATCTCCACATGATGTGCCCCTGTTATCGGACGGGTTCCGATATTACTGGGTTCTTTCCCTCCTCAAGCAAAGAATTGAATGAGGGGGACAAAAAGTAGTTCTAAAATTTTATTTAAAGTATAGAGAAAAGAAGAAAAGGAAAGCTGAGCATAACAATAGATACAGCAAAATGGGTACCAGGCCTATAAGGCATGGTAGGGGTTACCATAAGACAGGCATGGTAGCAGTGGTGCTGGGGACGCAGCCATCGTCTTCCATGGAAGAGAAAAAGGAGGAGCTCCTTCCAGGTGGCATGGTAGAGAAAAAGGCCCTTGCTTCCAGTGTTGCTACTATTTATCAATGGAGTTCCCATGGAATCTTGCGAGAACTCCCTACAGTCCACGTGAGGGCTGGTGCTTGAAAAATCACACCTTAGGCTGAAGTCAGGTCCAGGCCACTTCCCCAGGTCACGTTCCCTTGCCAGCCAGCCTTAGCTACGCCCTAATCCTATTTCACCCCATATCTCATCCTCTCTGCCCCCTCATCCTTTTTATACTCACTTTGCTTCAGCCAAACTCATCCTTCTCTATGTTACTCTAACATGCCAAGTGTGGTCCTAGCTCAAGCTTTGGCACTTGGCTCTCACTTTAACCTGGAATCCTCTTCTCTGGCACAGTTGTGTGGCTCATTCTGTTCTTTCCTTCTGATCTGATTTCAAATATCAACTTACATACCCGGCTTTCTCTAATGAGTTTATTTAAAATTATATCTCCACATGAATTGTTTTACTCTGATTCCTTTTACATGTTAGTATTAGAAAATATCTGCTATGCTATACATTTAATAACTTATCTGTTTCTTGTGTCTATCCTTCTCAGTGGACTCTAAATTTCATTGTAGAAAATAGTTTATTTAGTCAGTTTATGAGTAAGGCAGTCATCTAGGGAAAGGGCCTGATGTAGAGTAGGGTAATCAGCCATATAGATAGGAATTAAAGTAAGAATAGACTATGAGTGGGGACTTTGGACCAAGAAAGAACCTCCTCAGGCAAATGGGACACAGCCCCCTCCCTACCAAAGGCAGTTCCTGCTACTTCCTACTAAACTGCTGAGTTCCGAGGAACTCAGAAGGAAAAGCAACCACTTTTTCTCTAAATTCTCAGTTTCCCTTAAACCCAACATGTTGAAGAACTGTATTAGAGAGTCTAAGTTCCAATTGGTCATCTTAACCCACAGAGACCTCTGAGATTGGTGGCCACTAAATAATTCCTGCACTCTGTTTATCTATAATTAGCTCTGGATCGACCAACCACCCAGGACCCCTCCTGCAAATCGAGGAGCTCTTCTTATTCTTCTTGTTTTTATTATTTCCGATAAAAACTCTCCTAATCTCCTCTTTTGGTTTGAGACTTCATTTCTGGATGTTTGTGGAAGCACTGGCTAGATACTTACAGTAACGTGATGAAGGCGTGACTTGCTCGTCTTATTTACTGCAATACCTCTAATGCCTACAACATCATGTGACATACGGCATATATTCAATAATCTTTTTGCTGAAGGAATAAGGATAAGGAAATATAAAAGTGTTAGTTTTTAATATGTTAATTTCAAAACTGAACATCTTTTTATTGTTCCTCTAATTTTTTTCAATCGATTTTTCAAAGTTTCTTAGTTTTGTGTTTAGTTATATTGTCTGCAAATAACTGCTTTCTTTGTAAACACCTGAATCTAAGACCTTGCTCTCTTTCCTAACTGCCACTGTATATCAGGAATTTTCTGGTCCCGGCGAGCCTGAGCTGCTTAGGGTTTCTGAGCGCCTGGATGACTGAGCTCCTGGATTCACTTCTCTAGGCAGCCCTGTGTGACCAGGGTGTCCTGGGGCTCTCTTCTGAAAGTGAAGACTTTTCAAAATAATTTATCCTTTTACAACCTTGCTGGCGGGCGGGATCTGTTCAGTTCCTGAGGTGCTCTCAAACCATCTTATTGTCCTGGTACAAAGTTCTTGGCATTTTGTTTTCTCAGTACTGGGGACTGAACACAGGAGAGTCACACTGAGCCACATCCCCATACTTTTTTTTTTTTTTTTGAGACAGGGTCTCATTAAACTGTTAAATTGCCTGTGCTGGGCTCAAACTTCTAATCCTCCTGATTTGGCCTTCTAGAGTACTGATGAGGCAGGAATTTAGGGGGTGGCAAACTGCCTGGGGAAGTGGGTGTGACCTGCCAATTACAAAATTCCAGAATACATGAGCAGAACAGTTCTCAAAGCCCTGTATGTGGAACCAATCAGGGAGTGCTATCTTCAGTTCTTATAAGAAGCCAAGCAGGGTTTTGACAGGACAGCCTAGATCTGACATCGGCCTGAGGAGTAGGAGATAGAAAAGATGGCTGCCATTTTCCTCATGGTCACTGTGCTCACTCTTCCAGAGTGGTCCACTCTCACCCTGTAGAGTATAGATCTTTTGCTACTTTTAGTTGACCTGAACTTGCTTAGCAGAGCATGAGTCTTTTCTTTTCATACATATAGTAAATAAAAAACCTAGCTACCTTTTTTGCTTGTCTTGACCAATTCTTTGTTCAGGACACAGTGAAGCTAGAAACCACCTCTAGAAGCAGGCTCTAGCACCTCAAAAGCCAGTAACACTGGGACTACCGACACACACCACTATGCCAGATATTTGACTTCTTTTTAGTGGCATTATTCTTTTTTCAGCAATCACACCTTTCCTGGCCCCAATTTGATATACGCTTTTCCCAATAGCACAAACAGCTGTGAGTGCATCAATGGAACAATCCACTGATGAATATAGCACCCCTATGATCCGATCACTTTCCAAAAACCCCACCTGTATCTTCTAGGCCTATTTATTTATTCATTTATTTACTGCTACTCTCTCTATATATATATATATTTTTTTCAAGACAGAATCTGAGAGACCACTTAGTTTTCCTCACCCTTCATATGAAATACCAAGTAGTATTTGTTCATTTTATTCTGCCTCATTTTTGCATTCACTTTTTGCCTCTCCACATCTACCTCCAATTTTCTAGCACTGACTCTCATCATCCCCTTCTTGGAAACCCTACTAGGTTCAGCTAAATGTCTAAAGAAATTAGCCTTGTATAATGTGTCTCTAAATGTGTAAAGCTAAACTGTAGATGCCCTTTTACTTTGGTTTGACAGCATTTTTATTGCTTGTCCTCGCTTCCTCACTTTTTTTTTTTTTTTTTGGATATTTGTTTCAGGACATGCTTGTTACTCTGACTGCAAATTTAATTAAATCAGCCACAGGGGCTTAGAAAGTAAGGATCAAGTTTAGGTGGCTATCAGTTTAGCAAAAGATAGAATTTGATGCCACACTGTTGGTAAGGCTGTGGTAAAGAAGATGAGCTCACATTATTTATAGGAAGTAAAACTGGTAGGAATTCTTTGGAGGGTGATTTGGTAACAGCTATTTGATATAAGATGTCCTTCTTGATACAGAAATTCCATTTCTAAGTATGTATCCCACAGATAACACTTTCATATATGTGTAAAAATGTACTCCCCTAAATAATCACTGCAGGATACACTAATAAGCACCAATAACAATGGTCACCAAAGGTATAGTGAATAAACATTCCAACCATATAGTGGGATACTATGCAATTAAATTATTTAGCTAGGTCTGATAAGAAATAATGCCTAGGATTTTGTGATTAAAAGGGCATAGGGAAGAAAATGTCCAAATGGGAAAGGGAACAAGGGAGAGGGGGACAGGAAGAGAGGGACAAGAGAAATAAGAAATGGAAGAAAAAAATGGAAACAAAACTTTTGTAAACAAGGAGGGAGGCGGGGGTGAGGGGAGGGGAAGGGAGAGGAATGGGATAAAAGAAGCAACAAGATACATCATGTACAGGTACAAATCCCGTATGATGAATGTTATCACTATGTACATCTAAAATGTACCATTAAAATAAAATTAAGAAAAAGACAAAAAAGGACATAGATATGTACAGTTCACACTATCATGTGTATGCAAATTATATGCACACATACATATATCCTTAGCTATGTGAGAACTATCTCTATATGTTTACACACACAATATTTACTGGTGATGATATAAGGCAAAAGACTAAGGATAGTAGTGTGTGAAGCTTACTTTTTACTGTACAACTTTGATAAGGTATGATTGATAAGGTATGACAAGGTACTTACTTTTTACTGTACAAGTTTGATAAGGCAACTTTGATAAGGTATGATTTATTTTTGTTATGCATACATATTAGCTAATTTAAATTGATATAAAACAAAAGATGGAGGGATAAGCCTTAAGAGACATAGTTCAAAATGTCAAAAATAGCTGCGCATGTAAAATGATACATATTTATGTCTTCTGCTCATATTGAAATTAACAAAAACATATGAAAGCACTGCAACATAAGTACTTACAATTACATATACATTTGTGTGAATGCAAAAAGAGTTTAAATAACTTTTAAAATACAAAGACACCCAACCATTTTAACTTATCCCAAGATATTTTAAAATGAAGTGTTGAAGATGCTGTTTAATTCTTTAACCTATAAACATGTTTTCTTTTCAAAACCAAAGTACCAAGTAACAATAGGGCTCGTGTTTCAGCTTCATTTTCTCTCCTGGAATACTGTGACTTTCATAAATACATTTCTAGCACAATTACAAAAATAAAGCGTATATTTAACCATTCAAAAACTTTATAGTCTTGGACTTAATTACTAAGATGCTGAACACATTTTTTGTGCAACAGATTCCATAATCATAATTAATCCACATGAAAGAATTACCCATCTGGTCAATTAAAGAACACCAACACACCTACTCTGAGCAAAATGCCGACCTGTCACTGTAAATGGTTATCTGGAGGGCATTACTTGAATGGTAAAGAAATATTTCCTCCCCCGTATACCTTCCTGTTTGCCCTGCTGCCTATATGTCATTTAGGATTACCTCTGAAAAATCTGTGTAGCATACTCGCTACCCAGGAAAGCAGGCCCTAATATGCAATACCTTTCATCAAGAAGGCCCAGAGTCTGGGGATAGTGATTCTCAAGTTCTACTAAATAATGCAAATTGTTGGTTAAAGTTGTGAACAATATTATAAAATTCTTTAACTAAAAATGTATTTTAAAGCATTTTATGTATCAATAAATTACTGAGTTCCCAACATTGAAACAAAATATACACCAAATATTGACAATCTAGAACTTGAACTGCATTAGGGCTATAAATGATGAGTTGCTTCTTAGACTAACCCTAAAATAAAATTTTTAGTACACATTATCCAAAAATCCCATACATCTAAAATATGTAAAAGACTTGAGCATACAATTGAAATACTGATAAAACTAAAGTACTAAATTGTAGTGAAAAGAAAGACTGTATTTGCCTAAAGAAAGAGCCTATATGAATCTCTCAAAAGAACACTCAATTTAAGATTTAACTGAAATTATTTGAAGAAGGCAAAAACATAGCTCTTTGGGGGAAACTTCAAAAAAGTTTTTAAGTTCTCTTTTTTCCCCTTGTACTAGAGATTGAATCTAAGCTTTCACACTGAGCTAGACGCCCAAATCTTTCATTTTTTTCTTTTTTTAAATTTTAAGACAAGGTCTTGTTAAATTGCTAAATGGTCCAGGACTTGAATTTGGGATTCTCCTGCCTCAGATTCTTAGAGTAATGGGATTATGGGCCTGTACCACCACGTCCGGATTTAAAGTCAAATTTTTACTGTTGAAAGGACCACCTGTGTTCTCTCTCTGTCTCTCTCTCTCTCTCTCTCTCTCTCTCCCCTTCCCTCTTCATTTCTGACTGCCTCACTGCCTAATACATTAAGTACAGATAGGTTAAGCCAGGTCCACCTGAAAGACAAAAGACCTACAGAGCTACAAGCATAAATGAAAAGTGAAGTTAAACTGAAATGAAAGACAAATTGTTCGCTTTGAGAATGAGGCAGCGATCCTTAGCTCCAGAGGCCTGCATAGTTCCCATGGAGGCCAGAAGGGAGAGGACCTCCTGCCACGAACAGCTTCATCTCAGGCCAGTTGTAACAGTGTGTGTAGAGTGCATTGGGGAAATCCTCAATGCCACCGAAGTAGTTCGCCCAGAGGTCATTATGGTTGAGCCAGCCTCTGCCACAGGTGAGTTTAAGCTTCTTTCCTGTAGGCCTAGGAAAGGAGTCCAAGCTGGCAACTGACTTCTCCTCCAGGAACTTCTGTGCACGGATGTCGTAGAAGAGCAAAGAGCTATGGCCTGTGCCCACGGTTACCATGTGCTTGTAGAAGCTCAGCGAGCGCACACCTGTGCCACCCTCTCGGGAACACAGGGGCCGGATGTCCTGCTGGCGCTGGCGTGGATCAAGGAAGGATACATGTGATTGGGAACCCACTGCATAGAGGGCTAAGTCATCACAGTAGGTCAGGCACACGTTCTCTCGACAGTAGGGCAGCCTGATAGACAGCAACCTGAGCAGAGTGTTCCGGGCTTTCCACAGGTGGAAGTAACCGTCCAGGGACACGGCCCCCAGTTCCTGGTTCTTGCCACTGAATGCCAGGGCTCGTACTTTTCGATTACCAGGGCTGCTGCTGGTCCTGGGGATCTCCTCTATGTCCCTCGGACAGATGTGGGCATATGCAGGAAATCTCGCGTCATTGTGCCAAGAAGCGTTGCCTCTGAACATGTCAGGATCCACTTGCCACAATGCCACCGTGCCATCCCGAGAGCCACTCACGGCCACAGTGTCATTCACCCATGCGATGGAAAAGATCCAGTCCTTGTGGCCTTGGAGGTCGCCCAGGCACACAGGGTCTAGGGTCGGCAGCTGATAGACCGCTAGGCTGTTGGGGTTTTCGCCTCCGGTAGCCAGCAGCGTCTTGGAGGGATTCAGCTGGATAGAGTGGATGCCCGAGGTCATCTCTGCGCGGGCCAGGCCAGGAACCCTGTCCTGCATCAAGGGGATGTGTGTGATATGACCCGTCTGCACGTCCACCACTAAGAGGGTGTTGCACTTGGTGCCGCACACCACCTGCCTGGCGTTCAGCCACTGCGACGCGAACACCTTGTTGAGGGTGCCCAGGGCCAGCTGGCGCTCTCTCAGCAGCTCCGGCAGCTTCCGCACCGCGTAGTAGCGCAGCTCGCCCTCGAAGCCCCGGAGCCTGGTGCAGCCCGCTGCGCACACCTCGCGGTCCTTCAGGTAGTGCACCACGGAGTGACTCTCCGCCAGCCCCTTCTGCTTCTTGGGCAGCGGGAGCCCCTCTCCGTGCCCGGCTGTCGCTAAGCCCTGCGACGCCGAGCTCCCGGCGCCCGCCTCGAAAACGGGCGCTTTCCGCTTCGTGCTACCTGTTTGCTGCGGGACCATGATGGGCCTCAGAACGGCGGCGGTGCTGCAGCGTAGGCGGCGAAAGCGCGTGGCACCCGCGTTGGTCGAGAAGGCGGCGGAGAGACCGATGTCTGCTTGTCAGCTGGGAGAGTTAGGTCTCAAGAGCCAGCAGGGCGGGGGCGACAGCGGGTCGCCTAGCTGACGGAGTCCGGGCTGCCCGGGAAGAAGAGGATGGCGGCAGGTCTCGGGGAGGAACGCTGCTGGAGGGAGCGGAGTACTAGCGGCGAGAGGCGGCGAGGCTGGTGGCGCCTCAGACTCAGGCGAGGGCAGGAAGTGCGTTCATCCTAGAGGAGGCAGGGAAGTCTGTGAGGGGTGAAGATGACGCGGGGTCATGAGTATGAGTGGAGGAGGCGGTGGAAAAGGCAGGAGGAGGGAGGGTGGGTGTGCCCTGGTGCTGGGCAGAGCGTGCTGGGCTGGGGGTGGGGTGGGGTGGAGAGAAAGTTGGGTGGGGCGATGAGGGCGGGGCAGAAGACCCTGGAGCCTCTGGGGAGATTCCTGGAGGACTGTGCTTCAGGATTTCCAGCATCCACATGGGGCCATTTAGTACCCTCACCACAGTAGCCAACTACCCAAATTCCCTACTTGAATAAAATCTGAAACCCAAATATATATATATATATATCTGAAACCCAAATATATATATATATCTGAAACCCAAATATATATATATATATATGTATATGCCTGAGGGGTGTCTTCCAAAATGCACACCCCTAGATCCCTCTTCCAGCCGTGGCAGGGTAGTGCAAACTTTGGTCAAAAGTAGCCTTAGAAATTTAAGAGGGCTGCAGTGATGCGATGTGGTGGCGTGGGGCTTAAGGGTCACCGGAAGTATGTTTCGTGACACTGAATTCTCTTGAACTTCAGAGCACTGAGATGGTTGAAAAAGGACAGGAGATTCCACAAACAGGTAAGACCCTCCTTCTCCAGGAAGGGAAGGTTTAGTCCACCCTGGCAGTTCCAGGCCTCCAGTTAGCGGAGGACCTCCGGGGTGTTGAGGCAAGGTCCTGAGGAATATGCAGGATTTGCAGGAACAGGCTGTGAAGAATAACTTTCTGAAGAAACAAGCTGTGAGGAATAACTTTCTGCAGGAACAGGCTGTGAGGAGTAACTTTCTGCAGGAACACCATGGATACAATTGTGAGGGTGTAGATAGCGGGCCGAGAGCTTGGAAGCCTGGGAAGTCAGATTGTGCTATCTGCTCTGCAGTTTCACAGCAGCCAGTCTGCAGCAGGTCCACATCTCGGCGTGCTCAGATATGCAATGATTTACTGAACTGGGAACAAAGCCGCTTACACACTGCCCTCCTAGGCAAAATGTGTTTGTTGAGTGGATGCACATAGGGGGATTAATTTTTTGGAACAATCATAGGAGATTTTATGGGAGCTACTTTGGTGCCACCCGTCTCCCCCTTTCCTCAGCTCTCACCCATTTTGCAAACTTACCTCAAGTGTACATAATGCAAGTACAAAATCTTTGAGTCTGTCTTACCTGGACAATCCAGCTGCTGCAGTCCAGTACTCACCATACTCAGTATTTCTTCCCATGTGTAAGCCATACCAAGAGAAGGGTGAGGCTGGTGGATGGCGAGCAATCTGTTGAAAAAAGAATGCTGATGACTAGATGATTCCAAGTGATATCACTGGAGAAATATTGACCACAAGTAACTTTAATTTAATATGAACAGAAACACCGTTTATTTCTGTTTTTTAAATTCTAATTAGCAAAACTGATAGTATGACTTCATGGCATGTTTTTTACTGTTGTGGTAGAAGAAAATTGGCTAAAAAATTTGGGATGTATCAGTTTATTTGGCTATGTATATTTACACACATTTCGTTTGCAGAAATAAACAATGCAGCTATTATTTATTGAATGCCTACTTGCGTCATGGACTAGAAGGCTGTGCTAAACACTTCGAATGCTAAAAGCTTTATGTACATTTAGCAGCACAATAAATTTATAATTTAGGTTCTATTTTTATTGCCATGTTCTAAAATGAGGGAACTGATGCTCAGAAAAAGTAGAAACTCAGTGATTATACAGCCAGGAAATGTGAAAGTCAAGATATGAAAACGTGGTGGACTCCAAAACTTTGTGACTGACTACTACTCTGCATTCTTCAATAAATAAGATTTTCCACTTTCTTCTTTCTCTTTTCTGTTTCTTCTTTCTCTTTAAAACCATATAATCTACAAGGATTATGTCCTGTGTGCTTCTGAAACTCAGCATAATTCCTAAAATAATAGACACTGAAAGCAAATTATTTGTAACATTTCCCATAAGGTGTTTTAAGGCAAAAATATGATCTCTGAGACATAATTGCTTACAAATTCCTTTATTAATATTTATGTCACATCATATATGTTCATCTTTTTTTATATGTGTCTCCATGTTTTTGTTAGTGCAAATATGCAATACAGGTATAAATCATGTCTCTGTAGTCAAAGTTCAGATTAGTAGTTTATATTGATAAATAGGGTTTGTTAATTTCACCCAGAATATTATACCTGAAATACATTTAGTTTGCATCTACATTTCAAATCTCTCTAACTGCTTTACTTAAAGATGTGCAAAGAACTTCCAGGACAAAGACAAGTAGTTGAAAGATGTACAGTTCTGCATGTAAACTTTCAGTTTTGAATAGTTATTTTATTGTACTGCTTCCATCTTTAGGAAAACACACTGCTTCCTAATATAAGTCATAAATGAGGCATTTGCTATTGATGCTGAGGATACAATGCCATGATGATAAAGGTTTCAGCGATCTGCATTCTCATAGTGCTGAGAATAAAACCCAGGCATTACTAGAACAGTAATGAAGTTGGATTATCAGTTTAAAGTTAGTTAGACAGAAGATTTGTTACTTCTCTGTGGTATCATTACTTTTCTGTGGTGTCATGAATATGAGTTTAGTTAAATGTGATTTGAATTATTTTCTGTGAATATTTTTAACTTTTAAGTTAAAATAATCGCAGGACAAAAGTACTCAAAGTTGACAGAAAGGCAGAAAAAATGGTAAGACTGCTAGTTCTTTAACAAATCTGAGGAAGTATTCTGTTCTGAAGTTTTTTTAATACAATTTTCCATAGGAAAAGGGATGTCATTTACGAAAACAAGCTTTACAAATTGGAATAGATTCTCAGGAATAGAGGTATAGAGGCATCTGTCTTCAGAAATGGGATTGAATCAGCATTCCCAGTATGTTGAATATAGATATAAAATAAGGCTGTACATAAAGATATTTTGTGACATCTTTTCAACATTTGGATATATACCCTTTGCATTATCTTTATCAAGAAATATAAATTTAAGTCACTAAAAATGAAACATAATTAGCTTCATTTTAAAATAATATGTGATAATGGTAGCCTGTTATTTATAACAGACACAGGCAAACTATTCTTGAATGATTAAATTGAATAAATTTTCACTTAATCTCTAATGATAATACACTCATACCATTTCAAGCTGTGACCTTGCCACGTCTCCCGAGATAAACAGCTGTAAGTCTGGTTCATACTCAGATGGGAAGCTTCCCCCAAACCTCATGATACAGAAACTAGTATAGATGACTCGGCAGGCTACCATTTCTCCTAGAAAGGAATACAAAAGGTATATGACATTGAATGAGTTAAGAAAGGAAAAGTTTGTCACATTATTAAATTTGTTAGAAACAATTATAGGAAAGGAGGCAATTTTGACTCTGTGACTGCTTCTTTGTCCCACCCCTCTCCATCTTCCTAAGAGAAAGAACTATGTCAGAGCCCCGGATTGGGCTCTGCTTTATGAGAGGGTAGATTCAGTGCTGGAGATTTTTCAGGAGGTACTACAGTTTAATGGTTGAGGAGAGTAGTCTTTGGAGTCAGATAACATGGTTCAAATTCTAGTTTGATGGCTTGCTCACCTTGGAACCAGTCAGTTATTACATGCAGTGCCTTATCTACAAAAATGAACAATAATAACATGCATTCTTTGGAATGGTTGTAGTGATTAAAAAATGCACACACACACATATACTGTATGTGGCACACACACACACACACACACACACACACACACACACACACCCGCTGGGAATATCATCTGACAGATTATAAATTTTTAATACATTTATCTTAATCCCTCTTTCCTCTCCTTTCTCTTATTTAATTTTACGTATAAAACTTGTTAGCCATGCTAACTGAAGTTTTTGAGCACCAGATATACCACAAAACACACATATTCAGAATTACTGAAAACTAGTACGCACAGGAATAAATTATTCATAGAATTGGCTGCTTATTTATATATTTTGTTGCCATCCTATAGATGAATATTAATATGAGAAGAATGTACTGTAGGGATCATTTTAAAGTGTTCTACTTCATCATCCAGAGGCATTTTGGAAGAGTTTATTCTATGAAGCATCCAAATTTTGATTCCTACTATTAGTAGTTGTTTATGTAAGCCAGCACATAGTATTCTTAACAAAGATTTGATCTTCTCTTGGATTTACAGCATTTCCTACATTGGTAGTAATAAAATTGGATGGAAGTGACTAAAAAGAAGGCTATGGATCATGTGCTAATATCAGATAGGTACATAAATGAAGACTTTGATGAGACAGGGTCTATGAAGTTAAGACCCATTCTCTTTTATTCTGCAATGTTACCACTGGCTATAAACACACAATTATTATTTTCCCAAGGTTTGATACCAACTTACCCCTAACTTCAAATGTGCAGTGTATGTCAAAGCTTCCTAAGTTCATATTTCCATCCTAAATCCTATGTATCATGTCCACCTCCCTGCTTGCCAACTTGATTATGAAAAAACAGACCTTCAGATTCAGCATGCCTAACCTGATGATCTTGATTTCGACTCCCATGCACCTGAACTTTTATCGACTCCTGTCTTAATGAAAACACCATCATCCATTCACCTGTGCAAACCAGATTCTTAATCATTGTCTTTGATGCCCATCTCTCCCTTATCTTCACTTGCATCGTTTCATTTTTTAGCATATCTTTAATCCATTCAGTTCTGAATATTTCCAGTAATACTCCCTTTTTCAAAACCACTATGTGGCCTTGCCAACTACAGTAGGCGGCTAAGCTGTTTTCCTGCACCCACTCTTGCCCTCTTCTACTCAGTACTCTGCACTGCAGCCTGAACAAAGTTTCTCATAAAGCAAATCTGCTCGTGTAGCCGCACCAATTTACACTAAGAAGTATTCAACCACTGTCTTAAAATGATCAAAATACTTAACACAGACTACAAAGCCCATCATGACTTGACCTACGTTCTACTGCATTTTCCTCTGCTTCTTATTTTCTTTTTCTGTTTCAGCTAGGCTGGCTCTTTTAAAATTCTTCAACATTGTACCAATACATGTTCTTGGTTAAAAAAAAAAAATTTTTTTCAACAATGTTACATAACTTTGTGCTTCAGATCATTTTTGCATGCAGTTCTGTCTGCCCGAATGGTTTCTGCTCATAGGTCTTTTACCATCATTTACCTCGACAGAGACCTGAACTTTTGAACTTCTTATCCCTCAGCTTTTGGATAAAGTGTCACTTTCTTGGAGAAACCATTTTTGACTTCGTCCAGGTCAGACTTCTGTTCCTGTTAAATTATATATGTAGGTTATTATAAAGTTGCCATGACTATGATCACATTAGAATTATATGGTTATTTCTGTGACTCTTTCTCTGTTTAACGGCTGCATCTAAGCAAAGTGTAGATGAATGCCCCACAAGGGCAGAGGTAGTGTCCATTTTGCTTACTACTGCATCTCCAGTGTCTAACATGTCATAAATATAGTCAGTCAATATTAACTCAATAATTACTGAATGGAATTTTAGAGCTCCTGTAACTTTAACTGGTATATCAAAACCCTTAACGTGATTTAACCAACCATCTCTTAATTTTTCAAAAAAATTAATTTTGACTAGTACATGTTTGTAATACATAATGATTACATTCATTGTAGAGAATTGGTACATGCACACAGCACATTTCAATTCTTTTTTCCCCTTCCCTCTACCCCATTATATTTTGACAGCATCAGATTCATTTATTAATCATATAAGTCATTATAAAGTTAATTATCATTTGACTAACAACTAGACTAACAGACAAAAAATATATAAAATGCATAAGAAAATGATATTAAATAAAAGAAGACCATTTGCTTCCTGATATTTTCTAGTCTGTCCCATTGTTTACTGTTCTGTTGCCTCAGTAGTACTCCTGTCTGCATCTAGTCACAATATAATTCACTCCATCTTCCAAAAGGATAACATTTTATTCCTGCGAATCTCAGGATTGATCAATGTGACAGACAGCCCCAGAAAACATACAGTTAGACTGTAAGCACAGTACTCCACTCTCAGTGATTTCTGTTTTCTCTTTTCAGTCTTGGAGATAGCTACCTCAAGTTTCATAAGACAACTTCTAGCTATCATCCCAACTTGAAGAACAAACACCAACTATGACTACGTGGTATAAATTTAAAGTAGAATGTCAGCATTAATGGATACTTAAAATGAACATTTTAGTATTATAGAATAAGCCAAAGAGACTGCCACAACGTCCTGAAAGACCATTGTTTCGAATGATATTAAATTTAGTGTTATACTAAACCAAGTGTTATATCAGCTGTATTGGTCACTTTCCCAAGCAGGGTCGAAATATTGGACATGCAGAGCATATAGGAGGAGAAACTAATTTTGGCCTGATGTTTAGCCAGCAGTCAGTAGACTGAAAGCTGGAAATGGTATGATGGAATGTATGGTAGAAGAAAGTTGCTAAACACATGGCAGCCAGGACGCAGAGACAAAAGTGAGAAGCCTTCCAGGTCATGTTCCTGGTGCCCTACTCTTCAGAACAGGCCCCCATATCGGAACACGTGAAAACTGTCAGGGACATTTTAGAACAAAACCATAACACCAGGTTAATGACTTGATATTGTTTTTAGATACAATAAATCTTACCATGCTATCGTGTATAATATTTGTGGATAGCATGGGTTTACTGTCTTGGAATAAAATAATTGTATTAACAAACTACTGCCAAGAAAAATGGCTAAACATTTATTATATAAACTCCTAAATCCATTTTTATCATTTTTCAGGTTTAATTGTTTAATTGACGTGTAATATTTGCAATTATTTAATAGGTATATTATTATAATCTGATAGACACACATATATACACATATATATTTAATGTATAATTATAAAATCATAGTAATTTGCATTTCCATCTCTTCAAATAGTATCATATTTATCTTTTGGCAACCTTTAATCTATTCTAATTATTTTGAAGTGTGTAACTCATTGTTATAAAATACTATTACCTTAAAGTTACTGTTTCTGACTCTTATATTCCAAAATTCAGCTGGTCAATTGAAAATGCTTCTAGAATTACAGTAACTCCATTTCTTTCATAAAGTGAGGGGCATTTTCCAGCTAATATGTCATAGAAAAACAGTGGAAAGCTGTTACTTTGTATCAAGTTTCATATAGATTCACAAAAAGTGCCTGGTAATTATTGTTTTGTTTGTTTTATGGGCCACATCCTATGCCATGTTCTCCTTTTACTTGGGAATAACTGGGGAACACTTGTCTAAGTATATTAAAATTGTTCTGCATGTGATTCTTGAGGAATATCTGGTTTTGCCTACAGATATTTCCATATATTATATCAGTGAGAAAGTGGGATGCTGTTTTATCAGGATGGGAATACCGTTCATGATTCTCAACGTTCTCATTTGGAACATTACCACATTATCATAGTACTGCAGTGGGCATGACAGGCAGCTAGGGAAAAGCCAGGCCTGAGAGGGAATCAGGGTGACACAGTGATGAACAAGACAAGAAGAAACCTGAGACTGAGGGATGACAATGAAACAGAGCCCGGGATGGAAACATGATAGCCAAGGCCAGGGCCCCAATAGTCTGATAAACAAGAGTCCCATGTTAAATTGGTGGGATCCTCCTGCTCGAGAATGTGATAAAAACAAGGTGATAGCTATCCCGTAACACCAAGTCTCTATTTGTACTCCTCTGAAGAATGTCATTGTTTTGCTTGTGCTGATAATTTTAGAAAAGTTACAATTAATGGTGCTGTGCTGGCTGTCTTGTCCCAGTTCCCATAGGCCCATTTCTAGTGAATTTTTTTCTGCTTGTAACCCCAAATGCTGAGATCAGGTTGGCCCAGAGTGGTCTGAGATGTGGTCATTTTAGTATATAAAAACTTCTGGACAGAGCCCTTGTGGGTGTCCTGCTCAGAACCCCCTCACAGCTAGCCAGAGCTTTACTTCCTTGCCTTTGTATCTTTGAAATACATTTGCTCGCACCCCACCTCCTCTATCCCAAAGTTTCATTCTTTGTCATAGTGGGACACAACCCTGGATTTCTGGTTAAAAAAAAAAAAAAAGTCGATAGGTTGATAGCATGGGTACTAGAAAGAAAGAAGGGGAAAAGCAGAAAGGCAACGGGAAAAAGAGGGGAAAGGGAAAATATGGAAAATGATAAATGAACCTGCTGTAAATAGGGAGGGAGGGTGCAGAGGGGAGGGGGGAGAGGGGGGAGAACCAAGATACATCATGTATAGGTACAGAATTAATGTAATGAATGTGACCATTGTATGTAGAAT
>PVJO010019763.1:0-33524 GCA_004026905.1 Hystrix cristata
TTTTTTTTTTTTCATTTCAGTTGAAAGGTACACTGACATCTGAGTTATATTCGGGTCTTACTTAGGTTGGAATATATACAGTTCAGAATGCTCTTTTTAAAGAAAAGAATACAGCTGGGGATTTAGCTCAGTGGTTGGAGTTCTTGCCTCACAAGCACAAGACCCTGAGTTTGATCCTTGGCACAAAACAAAAAAAAAAGAAAAAAAAAAGAAAAAAAAATAGTATTTAGAATTTGGAAAAAAAAAAACACCAAGAAATATAAATTGTACAGTGTTCACAAATATGCCAAACCTTGTAAATCCATTTAAAAAATAAAAACTATTAGTATTCATTGTTTATAAATGCTTTGTTTTCTTCTCATAAGATACCTATTTTTAATGCCGTGTTTAGGAATCCATTTATCCTCTGTTAGTTAATCAAAATTTGTTTTTGTTTTACATTTTTAAGAGTTTCAAACTTTTTTCTTAAATTTTCAAATCATTATTGGTAAGGATGCTATTTTCGCAGTGTGGGTTATTGTTAAGATTGAGAAAACTGGTAATAGAATGTATTCACGCATAACTTTTGAGTTTTTAATGTCTTTCAATTTCTCTGTTATAATGAATCTCCTTGAATATTATTAGAATTTCTGCCACTGCTATCCATTTTGTCTTAATTATTGTTGATGTCTTCATTATAATGATATAACTGGGTTTTTATGTTATCTTTGTCAATGGTAATATTTCATGTCATATTAGCAAGAAAACTCCATTTTCCGGGGTGGTCAAAGGATTCATTTCTCTTTATTAACTGTGCCATGTAACAATTTCAGGACATATTTTTGATGAGTGTATAAATGTATAGGCCATATTATTAGGTATATTCTCAGTGAAAGAGAACTTTTGTTTTGACTAGGAATGGGAAAAAAACTTATTTTAGTCACACATATCTGGTGTATCTGGTGATTAGAAGAATGTTTCTCAGGCTAGCTTCTGGTTTCACATATGTCAAACCGTGTTTCTCCTTCTTCATCACACTATCACACATTTTGGTGTTGAGCACTTTGGGATCAGATCGCAATGGTGCTTGGTCCTACTCCTTTCTGCCATAATACTGAGTGAGTCAGAATAGTGAATAGGAAAGAGGTTTCTAGAAGCCATTCCTATTCTCAGGTGTCTAACACTCATTTAACTGTAGACAGGGTCACAAACAACAAATGTATCTCTCTAAACCCAACCTAATCTGAATCCTCAAAAGCCCTGTAACTGGTCTGGTGCTATCCAGTGTGGGTAGATACATTGCAAGGGAAGGCATCAGAATGGGACATGATGATGGTGTGAATTGGTTATGGACAGAGTTGCTTAATTTTGTCAATTTTGCAAAAATATATAATCAAATGTCAGGGCCATCTCTTAGAGTTTTAGAAGGAGCTCATACAAGTGGAAGACACTAACACTTATACTTCATTACCTTAACTAAACATTTACCTCTGCTGACATAATATGATTTGAGGGCCCTGGATATTAGGGAGTTCCTAATTGTACTTTTGGACCATTTTGACACCTAAGAAATCAAAAACGTTATTTTTCTCCTGATTGTCATAGTTCAGGAGAAACCCTGAATGATGACACTAATAAAAGGCATAATCAATGATTGTGTCATCCCGATGATGGGCTCATGACTGCTTAAACATTCATGCAATAATTGTGAGCTTCCGTGAGGTCAAAATGGATGAAGTGCCATCCTAGGTCATGCTCTGGATCTGAGAGCCACTCAAAGAGTCATTTTTGGGAAAACAAGAGAATCTGCCTCTTTGACAACCTCAAGAGATTAGACGTCCTTATCTAAACACTTCAAATATTTCCTTATTTTTTTTCTAGACCCTGGATTGTGTTCTGAGGGGCCAAGTGACTTACACTTGTCACCCTGAAAATAAATGAAAGACCTCAGATTATACAAGATCAATGCTAATAATAGGGGACTTGAAGGAGTTTTTCCTAGGTCAGAGTAGGTCACATGCCAAGAGAGATTCGTGCTGATTTAACCAGTGAGGAGAAACTGAGGCTTGGATTTTCAATTTGAGAAGTCAAACGGAGCCTGGGGGATTTCATGGTCCACTCTACATGTGCTGTGCTGGTTACCAGCAATCGCTAGATCTGTCTGTTAGGTGGAAATATGGAAAGTGAGTAAGTCTTGATAATTCCCAATTCACCTAATCAGATTAGCTCCTTGTCTGAATGCAAACTGACAGATGGAAGACAGGTCTCTAACTACAGTGCATTTTTTCAGGGCTCTGATGTCCTCCCCTGGTTTGTCCTTCGAATGACTCTTTGGAGAAAGAAGTTAATGAGCACAGAGCTGAAGGGCTGGATGTTTGCATATGGCAGGGCCTGGCATCTGTTTTGGCAAAGCCTTGTGGGGGCACTTGCAATGCAATCATAGGCAGTAGAGGCACAGAAACTACCATCTGCCCAAACCTCACTCAGTTCAGTGGAGAAGCTCATGAGATATCAGTTCTGGAGTCCCAGACGGACACCTCAATGCTCATATGCAAAGCCACTCCCACAGAAGTGACAGACACGCAGCAGCTGGAACCTGGACCCACTAGCAAGTTCCCTCTTTTCAGAATTCTAATTGTCTGGTTCACTACTGAGCATACACCAAATTAGTAGGAACTTCGGCACAAGACAGATCTGGGTTCAAATTATCCAGGGATGAGACTTCGGCAACTTATTTAATTACCATTTTGGATTAATTTCTTCCTCTATAAAGTGGAAAGTAAGAAAATCTGCTCTTTGCCTGGTGTGGTGGTACACACCTGTAATCCCAGTACTTAGAAAGTCTGAGGCAGGAAGATTAAAAGTTGGAGAACAGCCTGGATAATTTTGGGAGACCCTGACTCAAAATAAAAGATAAACTGAGTAGGATGATGCACGCCTGTAATGCTAGCACTTGGAAGCCAGAGGCAGGAGGATCACAGTGAGTTTGAGGCCAGCTTGGGCTACACAGCAAGACCTTGTCTCAGACAAACAACGAACAAACATAAATGAAAATTAAAAAATGGCTATGGATGTGGCTCAGTGTTAGAGTGCCTGTGGGTTCAATCTCAGTTCAGCAAAAAGAAAAAGAAAAAAAGAAAATCAGAAAATCTACCAATCCGCTCTTATAGGTATTATTTTGAAGATAAAGTTTGATAAAGTGGATTATAGTATACAATACTGGGGAAAGCATAGTGTCATTCAGAAAACGTTTGCTCGTTGAATTGTATTGTACGTATTCATTGATGTTAGGAAGATGGTGGACCTGATTCAATCTATGAGTATCATCCACCACAGAGCTAAGCTGATATTCAAATACTTTCCACTTGTAAATGATGGGAAGACAGTTTTGTAGCACCCAATTTGAAGTTTCAAACTGAATCAAGCTTGGGAGCTCAAACTGAAAGATCAGAGCTAGCAATGATGTCATGCTGACCCTTGTAAGATTAGAACCATCTAGAAAGGTTATAAAATGGGTGTTTGGGAGTATGTCCACTAGCTCGGTCTGCCGATCCACATATTCAATTACTGAACACTAACTGTTGTGGAATATCAGTAAAGAAAATAGGCCAGCTCTCTGGAATTGCCAAGAACTAGAGGATGCTGCATCCTTTCTAGGATGACCCAATATCAAGCTATTTAATTAGAAAACCCTTCATTTGGAATAACAGTTCACTCCCTGAATGGAATTAAATCTATCAATCATTTGTCTTTTTTTGTCCTATTCTTCTACCTAGGCTGATACCTCAAGACACATTTACTGACGAAGGTCAGACAGTTCCCATTCAAACCTCAAACTTCGTCTGTTTGTACTTGAATATAACTCAAGCTAGTTACATGTAGCATCCATTTGCTAAACTCACGTCATATCTCTGACACTTCTAAAAATGAATGGGACCATGATATTTGAGGGATTGACTTTTTCCTAATGAGAATACTCACTTGCTCTCTAGCTGATGATAAGCACAAATAACTACAATATCATGAGTGAGTGCCATAGTAGACATATTTCAATAGGGATATTTTAATATACAGGGTATCGGATGCTTCTCCATGACAGGATTGGAGAAACTTCTGGAAGTGATGACATTAACTCTGTTTAAGAATACATCGAAGTTTCCTGTGGGACTGAGTTATTAGCAGATGTTTGATGACTGAGGAAATATTTTTAAAGGTGAAAAGAAGAATTAGACTAGTTTTTTGTGTGTTTTCCTGATGGTTGTGAGAAAATGGTGTTATGGTTTTGATTTGAAATGCTCCCGCAAACACTCCTGTGTTGAAATTGAGAAGTTTGGAAGGTGAGCAGGTCACAAGGGCTCTAAATTCATCAGTGGGTTAACCTGTGGGTGAGATCATAGTTTTATGGTACTATTGGGAGCTGATGGAAATTGGAAATGGGGCCTAGTTGAAGACAGTGGATACTGGGCATGTGACTGTGGGGGCTTACAGGTATTTTCCAGCCCCTTCCTGTCTGGTTCTTTCCCTCTTTCTTTGGTTTCTGGCTGTTAGGAAGTGAGCAGCTTCCCTTCACCACACTCTTCCGCCGTGGTGTTACTGCCTTGCCACAGGCCTAAAAAGAGTGCAGCCAGATGACCACGGACCCCCCCCCCCCGCCAAGGTTTTCTGGGGAAACCTCCGAGACCATGAGCCATAATAGACACACCTCTGTGTATGGTAGGCAGAAATAGGACCCCTTGACTTTGTCCCTTGGATTACACATATTACGCTACATGGTAAATAGTATTTTGCAGATGTAATTAAAGTTACTAATCAGTTGACTTCGAAATAGGAAAATTATCTTGGTTTTCTGGTAGTATTCAGTGTATTCATGGCCCCTAAGCGTTCTCCTTGGTCAGGGCAGAAGTCAAGGAGATGCATCAGAGTTAGAGGGCAGACATCCAAAGCAAAGAAGGATTTTGCCTTCTTTGGCTGGCTTTGACATGGAGGGGGAGGGAGCCATAAGCTAAGGCACTAAGGCAACCATTAAAAGCTGAGAAGAACCCATGGCTGATAGCCACCCAGAAAATAGGAACCACAGCCTCAGAATCACCCAGAACTGAATTCTTCCAACATCTGAGTGATCCTAGAAGCAGACCACCCTCCAGTCTCCTCCAGTTAAAAGTTCAATGTGATCAAATGCTACATTTTGGCTTTATGAGACTAAGCAAAGAAACAAACTCAACCTCCTTGTGTGTAGACATTTGCCTTAAAGAAACCGTGAGATAAATTTATGTTATACGAAGCAGCAGGTTTGACGTTGTTACAGCAGCAATAGAAAACCAATACAAAATTTACATGATAAAAACCACAGGGATTGAGGGCAAAATACTCCAAAACTTGACTGTGACATATGCAAAGAAACAGGAAGAAAACTAACAAAAGTGGTAGCACAGTTTTGTACATGTGAAACAAATAAGATCTGCACAAATGTTACAATACGCCTGGCCCTTTACCTGGAGAAAAGCCTGGAGCTGGCTTGTGGAAGTGGGTGACAGAAGGACGGCAGCTAATGTGTTACTATGCAGTAGCAGGGAGAAGGTATTCTGAAATTTGACAAAAAGGTTTTAGCAACAAATGTGGATGAATATAGTTCCTAAAACAGGTGAATTTAGGCCTCTGGTACATGTTTAAAGTGTGTGTGTGTGTGTGTGTGTGTGTGTGTGTGTGTGTGTGTGTGTGTTATTCTTAGGTGACTGGTTTTCTGGGTTCATGCAGGGTGGATATGAACAGAATCATGCAAAGCAAAAGTAAAATTCAAATTCTGTTCAAGTTGCTCACTAATATACTGATTGCATTGGAAGAAATTCACATTTTCAAAATAACTGTTACAGCAAAACTGACTCTATTTAGGAATAATAGCAATGAAAAACTTCATGACTGTCTGGGTGGCAGCCCACACTAAACACATATTAATCTTCCTAACGACTAGACCAGCTGGATTGTTGTACATGTGGGGAGATAATACCACTCTGGGGAAGATCTTCTATAGCTATAGGTAACTCAACAGGCCAGTTGTAGCAACAGGCTTCCTTAAAGTCAACAAATGCAAAGTAATCAATCAGAATGGCTCAGATTTTCAAAAGTCAGACAGTAAGAACCCGAGCCATCTTTGGGATCTATACCTCAATCCTAAGAGTCAATTTCTCATTTTATGATGGTATAAATCTTGGCTGGTATAAATCTCTTTGTAAATCTGTTAAACAGAGTTTCGCTCTGATGTGTTTTTAGCTCTCAAACAATTAGTGGTTTTTGTTGATTACTTTTCTGCATGACTGCCTCTGCAGAGACAGAAAGAAGCTAGTCTTTGGGGAAAACACCAGGGGCAACTAGAAAGGAAGAAAATTTAACCAAAGAAGTTAGTTTAATGAGAAAGTTATATACTGGTTATGAGTTATAAAACTGAACTTTATTTTATAACTTCATTCATTTGGAAAATGTCTGTAACTTCATGATCCCTCAATCACGATCCCTTGAAACCCAGCAAGATAGATGCTTTGTCCAAAGTGAAATAAATTAACGTCAGAGCTAGGAACAGAAGTCAGCGTCTCTAATATCTTTCAATATGCAATGATTATATACAATTCCCAAGTCTTATGCATCTCTGAGACCTGTTGTGCAAGAGTAGCCTGTTTTTTGTTGTTGACTTTTTTGTTTTTTTGTTTTTTCCAAGTGACCCTCCATAGAAACCAAAAGAAGTTAGGGAGGACAAGGTTCCACACTGCTTTTATAAGGTTGACTTAGGATTAATTCCATCATTTTTTCAATCACTAGTCATTTCCTTTTCTAATTTTACTTGAAATGAACAAAAAGCTAGATGTACCCTAATAGTGGCTGATAAAAAGGAGAGAGAGAAAAAGGAGCAAAGCAATGTTTTGTTTTTTTAAAAGCATTTAAATTCACCTATTTACAACCCCATTATCTCTTCACATAGATCAAGTTTTGGAAATACTTCATTTCTTTCTAACACTACTATGTTTGCAAGCACTAGACTTCTATATGATAAACGTAGGACAGTTTCTGCTTATTTAAGAAAAGGTGAGCATGGGCATATTGTAAAAAAGAAGCATAAGAGGTTGGCCCATTGTGCTCTGTTTGGAAATTCAATTCCAGGCCGTTAGCTGTATCTGCCATGAAAAGGATCAAGTGTCCTTACAGTTTCAAGTTCTTTCCAGAAGATGTGCCATCATCTTCCATCATCAAAACCTAAGTGGTTTCCATGGCAACATCCTCCTCAAACCCATCAATTTTTCTGGCAACATCATTTCATTCTGTCCCAGGGACCACATTAGAGTCTAAAAAGAAATAATAATAAAACTCTCAAAGATGAAGTTAGGAAAATATCAACCGGCAAAAAATAAAATAAAATAAATCTACATAACCCCAACAATTCTCAGAGTATAATAAGATGAAAAGAACAAAACTTTCCTAGGTAATTTGGGGTTCAGGGTATTAAGGAAGATTTGAAATAGAGAAATGAAGAGGGGAGAATAGAAGCAGGGAAGAGCCAGCTGCAGAAAGCAGAGGTGGCTCAGTGTGTTGGGGACAGCCAGCTTCTTCCTGCCTTTTCTTCTCCTATAAGCATATGGTCACAGATGTGGAAATAGAATTAAGCTAAAGCTGCAAATGAGGCTTCCACTAGGAAGAGCTGCCTCTCGCAGAGTTCAGAGCAGAGCTGGGCACGGTGCCAAGTGCTAGCGAAGCAGTTCTGGAAGGTTCTGTCCGAAAGGCAGGAATCCCCGTCCTTCCATCACTCACAGCCCTTCACAACCACTCGAGTATTGGAGGATCAAGATCTTATGGTGCAAATCAGAATTTGAAGTGGCTCGGGCAGTATCCATCTGTCTTATCCCACACAGCTATATTTCTCTTAATATCTTAACTTTAGCCAGGACTAATTATGATAAATGCCATTTCTCCTCTCTAGCCTTGGTAAAGATTCATTTCTCATTTTCAGAATCCCAATTCTACTTCATTCTGCAACTCCATCTTGTTTAATTTTTTTATTATAATTGTGATTGTGGATCTCACTGTTATAAACTCTTTGGTGGCAAGGAAGTTGAGCCTTGTCTCCTCCATAGCATAGACAGAAACAGTTCATGTCGTAGTTTTCCAGGGACTGGAGTTTGTGTGATCAGCACACACAGGTAGGAACAGGTTCTGTTGTTTACATGAAGTTCCTGCCTGTCTTTAATCAATCCACCAGTTAGTGGTCAGGAAGAATAGCAAAGGAACATGGACACAGGTGCTTTGAGCTCTGCTAGAAACCTGATTTCTATGCTCTAATCTCAAGAGAATTGTGAAGAAAGAAGATCAGTTACCTGGGGAAGACGTTTTTTCTGTGGTATTGCCAGAAAAAGAAAAAAAAAAGCTTTCATATCCAAATAAAGTGTTTCCTTGTAGAAATAAAGGGATTAATTCTTTAAAAAGAAGCAAAAGAAACCAAAAGAAAAATAAATGAAATTTGCAGAGAACCACAGAAAGCATGTGTTGAGAGTTTGATAAACTGACCCCAGGGTGGAATTCGTCAGGACAGGTTAGATAATTCTGCACTAACAAACAACTCCAAAATATTATGGCTTAAAACAACACTTATTTTCAGTCATGCTACTAACCGTCATGTGTTGGCTGGGAGCTCTGATCTGCACTAACCTTACACAAGACCAAGGCTGACAGCAACACGGCCGTGTTGCAAGGCTTTGGGTAGCTGTGGCAGAAAGGAAAGAAAGTTCCAGAGGGTCTCATACTCTCCAGGGGCAGAGTCAAATGTTCATTCTGCACCAGCCCTACTGGCTAGACCTGCTCACATCATCCCATCTGATTCCAGAAAGTCTGAGAGAGCTCTTTCTTCTCACATGTCTGCAGGTGAAGAGACGAAAATTTTGGGTGGATTATACTAATGCCTGTCACAAGGAGAAAACTTCGAAGGACACTTGGCTTTTATAATCTTATGTCACGTTTCTTTTTTTCTTCTCTGAATTACTATATATAAGAAGAAGAAAACTCAAGTAAAAAGCAGTGTATGTTCTACCCTCATCTGGCCAATTTCCAAACAGTGTTTCCCAGTCCACCAACCACATGAGAGAAATTCATCATTCATTCATTTGTTCTTCAACCAATACTTATTGATTTCTATGCTAAGTCCTGTGTAAGACCCTGGTGATTTAAAAAAGTGTATAGGAAATTTCACTTGTTCATGATGCTTCCTGATCTATGATTAGCCTGTTATCACAACCTACCCTATATTTTCAGCTAAATGCTATTAGGTGTCAACTCAGGCCTAGGTTAACAGAATTCATCTTGTACTTCCAGAGACAAAATGATTTGAGCTGCTGTGTCCTATCTGGAAGTATCTACCCTCTTTGTTTCTCCCATTTTCTCCCATTTTCATGGCTACCTCCACCCTAGTCTTAGCTAGATTTTATTTCTTCACTATAGGGTACAATCTGCATCTATCTGAGTCAGTTTACACCTTATTTTCTTGGCTACTTGCCATTACTTGTTACAGTCATTTATCAATCACAGCCAGAAAGGATTTTTCCTACCTCTTCAAAATTTATGTTCTTTTATGAGGGTTACCTCTGAGTTCCTCCCAAATACCCGTGCAAATAAGAATTGGGTCCTGATTGATACAGCCCTCCTTCAGGAATCACAATCAGTGAATCACAGGAATTCCTTGTGAGCACAAGAATCACAATCAAGACAGACTCAGCAGTATATATTAGGCCTAGAAATAAAATGTTAACAATTAAAGTACTTAAATGTGAAACTTCAAATCAAGAGATTAACATTCACTGAAGGAGCATCTATCCCGTCGCTGATCATAGATATTCCCACAGCAAAGGCAGAATGTTTTTACTCCTAAGTGTAAGAAGGGAACCTTGACAAATCTAATCCACTGTGAAATGCAAATCTAATTAATTCACTAATAGATTTTACAAAGTACAATCGAAGAACAGTTTGCTAAGTCAACTTTTTGCAAACTGAAAGTTGCTGAATGCAAATCTATTTTCCCTACCTGCTATAAAAAGCAGAACTTCATATTTGGTGGCAGTGACGAACCCAGATAAAGACCAAATTTCCCAAACACTTCCAGCCAGGTGTAGCCGTGTGACTAAGTTCTGGCCCAAGATATTTAGCCAAAGCTGGCAATGCTGCCCCCACATTCAACTCAACGCTTCAACAATTTAAACAGTTTCAAAAGCTTCAACAGACCTGACCCTCTGTGCCTGAACATCTCCGCCTAAAGTTGTGGATGGGCACTTCCTGCATGTGGCAAACTGTAAGCACCACCTAAAACAATCATGAGCAGCTGTCAGCCAGGAGCTCTACGGGATGGATGGGCAAACACTCTGGCTTCCTCGCCCTTTGGCTGGGGTAAAGTTCATGCTTTGTGCCTTTGCCAAGAATTCCTTTGCCAATTATGCCTCAGTTGTCCATCTCGATTTCTGACTTATGCGTAAAACATCTTCTGACGACCTCGTGATTCTAATGTAATCTCTCTACCCACCATCTCAAATAAACTATTAGAAACACTTGAGCCCTTGTCTCAGGGTCTGATTCTGGGGTAAACCGAACCAAGACAGAAACGCAAGCAGAAGTATGTGAAACTTCCAACAAGACTCATTAAAATGAGGGGCTCCCCTTTGTCAGCCTTCCCTATTCTACTGCATCGATTGTAGGTGTGAGGCTTGCAGCTCTGCACCTTCTTGGGCCTTCAGGATGAGGCGCACCCCTACACAGGTGAATCACCAGAAGGTGGAAAAACTCTGGAGTCTTGAAGGGTCTCTGGAGCGGATCCTGTCTTCCCACCTCCAGACCCATTCTACATGAAGTAAACTTCTGTCCTATCAAATGACCGTTACCTTATTTCCAACACTAACCCAACCTTTCACACACACACACACACACACACACACACACACACACACACACAATTTCTATATACTTAAATAGGGATAAATACATGTGTGCACCTATATAGACACACATGTGTATGCATATATAGAGAGAAAGAAATAGGGAAGAAATATCTTTGTTCCAAGGGGCTGACTAGATAAACAAGGTAGGTGGGCTTTAGAGAATGAGACTGAGCAGAAAACCTAAGACTTTGAGGAAAATGTTAAGGATTCATATTAAAAGCCTCACATGACTTTTAGTTTACAAGGCTACAGAAGCATCTGCTTCAATATTTTGCTACAACTTCTGATTTTGCCAGCTGTCTAAATAACTCAGTGACTCTCTTAAGCTGTGGGCTATGTCTCCCCACTTCTGTGAGACCTTGGCTTATCGTGCTACTGCCTTCTCTCTTGGAGCGGTGTCTTTATTGTACACCTGTCGAGATACAGGGGAACCGAAGACCACTAACATGTGTGGCAACTTTACTTTCTTTTTCATTGCTGGGGACCAAACTCAGGAGCAAGGACATCATAAGATCACATTCCTTCATCCCTTTTAGGTCATGTTTCTTTTACTGCAATTACACTCATGAACCCTATAACAATGTCTCAGTCGCCCTTGGATCCTGTGATCTCATAAGATCCTAACTGTACTAAAAATTTCCTAGTACCTAGTATGTTTACTGTAACTTTTCCAGGTTAAATGTGTCCAGATACACAAATACAGTGTGTTACAATTTCCTCCACTGCTCAGTGCACTAGAGATCTGTAGCCGGGAGCAGCAGGCTATGGCCCATGGCCTGGCTATACGGTAGGCTAGACTACCCGGCTTTGCATTAATGCACACTGGTGTTTTCACGGTGCCAAAATTATTTAAGGATGCATTTCTTAAAACGTATCCCTGTTATGAAGCAACACCTAATTCTGCTCTGATTGTTTTTATTAGTCACCTCTGTGACAGCTCGTCTCTGAGATGCCCCAGTGACCTCAGACGTGCCCTTGTGTGAAACCTGCCCCACATTGTATCAAGTTTAGTCTACATGCCTAACAGAATGTGGAAGAGGGACATTGTGTCACTTTCCACACTAGGGTATAGGAGACCTGCGGCTTCTCTCTCTGTCCCTGTCTGTGTTTGCATGTCTATCCATCTATATGTGTGGGTGTGTTTGTGTCTCTTCACCATTTGCTTAAGCTGAAACCAGTCATCGTGTCATGAGCTACCCTCTGGAGAAGCTTAGGTCATGAGGAACTGAGGCCCCCAACAAATATCCAAAGAGAAAGTTGGGCTTCCTGCCGACAGCCACATGGCAGCGAGGGAGGATCTTGCAAAACAGGTCAGCATCCGGATGGGACAACCAAGGCCAACATCTTGACTAGTGTTTCATGAGGGACCCTCAACTCAAACCACCCGACCTAGCCATTCTCAGAAACTCTGTGATGTCAATGATTGTTGTTTGAAGCCCTCAGATTTTGGAATAATTTTACACAGCATTAGATAACTAACATGCTCCATCACTCAACACACACATATTTACTCACTTTCTACTAGTCAATAATTTTATAGCCAATTAAACAGTCATTACAACCAATCAACTCTTAATTTCAGAGAGGAACATACTGAATTTTTAATTCTTTTTGTCCTTAGCAGTTGAATTTTCTTTTTATTTTACAGTATATTTTTTATTGTTAATTGACACAAAGCAGTTATACACATCTACAGGGCACAATGTGATATTTCTCTGCATATATACAAGGTGTAGTGATTGGATCAGGTAATTGTCATATCCATCACTTCCAACACTTATCACTTCTTTGTGCTAGGAACATTCAAAATCCCCTTTACTTACTATTTTGAAAGATTCAATTAATAGTTGTCAACTATAATTATCTGACTGTGCTATATTCTTTTAATTTTTTAAACAAAGAGTTTTTTCTTGCTTCCAGCCTTATCGTATTCCTAGACCTTTTTCATCCTGGAACACTTTCTCTCTCCCTCCTACCCACTTTCTGCTGACCATCTCCACACCATGCATAGCTTAAATTTAATTTCTTCCTAGAGAAAGATTCCTGACAACTAGATCAAGATAGGAGTCTTCTAGCATGATCCTTTATGGCACATTCTTTACCAAATTATTTTGTCTAATTATCTTTCCTCTTGCTCTACAAGCTCCAGGACTGTGGTTGCCCAGTCTACTTATACACACCCAACCAGCATGGGTGCAGGCAGAAAGTAGGCAAGGTGTGTGTGTGCATGCGAGCATGTGTGTATGTGTGTATGTGTGTGTGTGTGTGTATCACATAGATAGATAAATACGTAAATTCAGTAAGTATGGTATTTTCTACATAAACAGCTTTTGTGAATCCTTTGACCAGATTAAGATCCAGTTTAGTGGCATCATGATGACGGGGACGAAAACAAGAACAAGAGCAGGATTCTTGACTGTTGAAAAATTAAAAGACAGTTTGGCAGCAAGAGCAGCAGCCTTTGAGGAAACTTGGGGAAGCCATTGATTTTACGTGGGCCGCTTTTGTTATTTTCGAAGGAGCAAGATTTCACAAGGATGGAACTCTGGAGGGAGTGTTCATGAGTACTGGGGTGGTGTGGCATTCAACAGAATTGCATTAGTGTTTCAAGATTTCAGCACAAAACCCAGTAGCTTTCTCAGGGGCTCCAGCTGACCATTCACATATTTTTCCATGACCCCTGGGCTGCACTGGAGTTCACAGAGCTGCAGAGAAATGCTCTTAATGGATTTTCTTGCCCATCTTTAAGTTTTATATTCCCTTAAGTACCAAAATAGAGGTGGTATTTTAAAGTGATTTATCCAAAAAGAGGAGGTTCTGTCAGTGTGTCAGGCATTTGACATTTGTATGCAAGGGGTTTTGCACAGTTCGTGGTGTTGGTAAATAAGCTCAAGACTTGCTTGTATCCATTTCGGCTTTAACCTGCTGCAGAGACAGAGGCGACCTCTTGCTGTACTTCTCCTGCTGCTGAGTAGCAATGGAAAGAAAAGGAGGCAAGCCTCAGACCTCAGAGCCCGGCTGAGCCTTGAGTTATCCTCATGCAAAAACACTTATCATCAGGCTGACGCCTCGAGTGAGAAAACAAAGAATGTTTCTCTGCCGCTCTCCTCTTTTTGCTTCAACTAATTGGTATGGTTCTCTGCCACAATCACTGGGAAGATAGATTTTTTTTCCTTCCATATTTTATAAAATAAACTGAAATCCGTTTTTCTTTTGTGTCCACCAGAGCCAGCTCCTCATTAATTGTGCTATAAGTGAGTAGATAGTTAAAACATCACATAAGAAGGAAGTTTGTTTTGTTTTCCCCCTTCTCATAGCATCTTGTATGTTTCTCCCATTTTTTTCTTTCCCTTAAGAAAAGAAGCAATATTTAGAGCTCTTCAGATTTCAAGGGAAAACCTTTGAAATGAAAGGAAGAAGTATTTTAAAGCTCGGCATTTAATGTCCATATGGTCTCTATTCATAGTGAACAATTAATGAAAACTGGCACTAGGGCTACAGAAACCGAAGAGCCCAGGTTCCCAGGATGCTGAGTAAGGACGGATGGCAGGTCTCACGCCAAAGGGCTCGGTTACATCACTGCCGGGAAGACGACATGGGAACAAGAGCTCCGAGTCACGCATATTCAGGGGTTTTCAGCTGCTAACGCAAGTGGAGAGCTACATGAAGCACACAGCTAAGCAAGTAACATGTGAATTATGAATATATTTTAACCTGTGCTGATTTGACCACTGCAATCCTGTATTTTGACTTTTTTACAGTAAATATTGGTGCAAAAGGTTAGATTTTTATTTCCCCTAACGGTAATTATATTCACTTGATTTCCAAGCTAACCTATTTACTTGGACACAAAAAGCGGAAGTGACGAGAGGCAGCCGAAGCGCCATAGCTGCTGTAAGCTTAACCAGATCTAAGCTGGCCTGCAGGGTCTGTATGGTGACTCCGCCGACAGCCTGCTCCCACAAGGAACAGGGAAATATGATGGTCAAGTTTGGACGATAGTTGGGGATGGCGGCACGTTTCTGTAATCTCAGCACTGTGGGAGGCTGAGGCAGGAGGACAGCAAATTCAACCCGAACAGAGGCAAATTAGCAAGACCCTGTCTCAAAAAAATAAAAGAAATAAAAATAAAAAAGGGCTGGGATATAGCTCAAGGTGAAGACCTTGGGTTCATTTCCCCAGTACCATAAAAAACTGTAACCTAAAGAGGAAAACTTTTAATTACAAAATAAATCTGAGCAGTTATGATGTTATGTGTGTCAGTCGATGATTAAGGAGCTGAGGATGCACGAGCGGTCAAGTGTTGTCTCTAGCCACCCTGAATTCACTGAGTATAGAAACATGTAATTATTCTGCAGTGCATTAAAATCTCTGATGCACGAACACATGAGGTGAGAGGTTAATGGAGACTCTAGAGAGTTAGGTAGCATTATGGTGAACGTTTTGACCAAACAGAGCCCTGAATATAAATGGACATAGACAAATAAATAATAGGGAAGCGACTTCCCTTTGATGTTTGTCTCTCTTTTTGCCTCAGATCAACCAGTAATGCCTGTGCCTCATCCTTCATATAACAAGGAATCCGTAAGAGGCACAGACTGAGAGCTTTGTTTTCCCTTATTTATATGGGTTCTTGCACACTGTCTTTACAATTGGGAAAGAGAAAAATGCAAGCTTGGGTGTGTTTCTTCTCAGCCCTGTACTGTGAGGAAAAATACGGTTATGGTTTATATCTAAGCATCATATGTCATAAACACGAGCTAAGAATAATAGTAAGAATGAAAATGGGGATTTAGAGACAGAGGGAGGGAGGTGGATGGGAAGAAGGGGTATTCAAAAAAGAAACAAGCTGTGTTATATACATGTGCATACTGCCAAAGATGAATGTAAACTTCATGTACTACAAACATGTACCAATAAAATAAAAATTAAAAAAATAAAATGTCCTCTGAAAGTCTCCTGTATGTGTGGAAGGTAATTAAATCATGGGGCGTGACACTTTTTAGGTGGTTCATCCATGATGAGCTCACAGCTCATGTGCTGTTAGGAGGTCTGGCCTGGTTGGAGGCGCGTCACTGGGGGCACCCTGGAAGGGTGTATTCTTGTCCCCAGCTCCTCCCTTCTCTCTCTGCTTCCTCTTGTCATAGGATGAGCAACTCTCCTCTTTCCAGGCCCTTCCACCACGACGATTTTGCCTTGGCCTGAAACCATGAGCCCAAACAAACAACTCCTCCTTGGAGTGGTGGGTGCCAGGTGCTTTGTCCCAGTGATGGGAAGGTGACAAAGGCAAGTGCCTACTTTTGCCCTGTATGGGGTGAAGCAGTCTAAGAAAGGCTTCAGCTAACCCAGAGGTGCTCATTGGAAAAGTATCCTTGAACGCTGTGAATGCTGGTTTGGCTACAGTGTGGGAGATGGTGATCACGGAGTTATTCATGTGGAAACAAGCTCTGCTTTGTGATTGATTCCTTGTGGATCTGAATTTTGGTTAGATCCCGCTATCAATTTCCAAGTACTTTCACCTGCTTTTGCCCTCCAGCAATATATTCCCTCCTCCTTTCTTCCACAGCCAGGGGCCTTTATCACCCGCTTCATGAGGCTCATTGACATGGGCCCCTGTATTATCTTTCCAAGGCTGCTGTAATAAATTATTGCACACTTTAGAGGCTTAAACTAGCACTTGTTTATTATTTCATGGCTCTAGGATGGTGTTAGAAGGGAAAAAGAGGACTCACCAAATAAAATGAGGACTCACTAAAATCAAGTATCAGCATGGCTATTCTCCTTACTGGAGGGCCCAGGAACGAATCCATTTCCAAATTCATCCAGGTTGTTGGCAGAACCCAGTTCCACATGGCTGTAGAGTTATAGCTCTTTTTCCTTACTAGATATTAGCCAGGAGTTATTCTCAGGTTCTGGATTTGGTCTGATTTCCTGGTTAACTGCCCCCTCCATCTTCCAGCCAGCAATGTCTGGCCAAATCCTTTGGTGCTTCAAATCTCTCTGACTGTCCTCTCTGCCCTTCCTTCCCTGCCCTCTTTGGCCACATCTCTTCTGTTTGCAGTCTGCAATCAAGGGTCTGTGTTTTTGGCTTGAGCCCACCTAGATAATCCAGGATAATCTCTCTATTTTAAGGTCAATGACCTTCATGTTATCTGCAGAGAACTCTTTTTGCCTTGTAAAGTAACCTGTTCATGAGATCAAAGGATTAGAGTGTGGACATCTTCGAGAGGTATTTTTATCCTTAGCACAGCACCCTATTGTAGAAATCAGACGGTTGAAACATCCAACCTCCTAAATCTTTCTGGAATTACTAAAAAGGAGGCACAAAATATGCATGACATTTTCTCTGGTAATATTTCAAGTTTGCAACATGCTTTGGCAAACCATTATAAGGATAAGCAAGATATGTTTGAAAAGCAGTTAGCCTAGAGCCTGGCACAAAGTCAGTTCTGAGAATATATTAATTTCCTTCCTCTATTCTCAAGCTTGGCATTCCCAGAGAGAGCACCACGGTGTGACTTTGAAGTTATAAAATTGATCCTACAATCTGCGCTCACAAACCAGCCTGAAGATAATCATAATTGGAAGCAGACAGAAATATATGGCAAATTTAAACTTGGCATCAAGAGTCTATCAATCTATTAATTATTGGCACCAGAAAAATGCCCACCCTAAGATCTGAAATCCCATATATCGGGCATTCATAGAATAATGGAATGTAAGTATTGACTCTATATTCTAAGAGGGCAAGGGAGGAGCAAATTATTTTGTTTTTCACCAAATAGCATATTCTTTTCCTTGTGTCTTTTAAAATTCAGATATAACAGGTGAGTGTCCTGTGTCTGCAATGCTTGGGACAGCAAGTATTTCAGATTTTGAATTTTTTTCAAATTTTGAAATATTTATGTACATATTTCAAAATCTGACCTACCTGTATCTCTCCATCTCTCTCTCTAGCTAGCTATATAGGGACAGAATCAAACATGAAATTACTTTATGTCTCACATTTTATACACACAGACTGAAGGTAATTTTATAAATGTTTATTTTTAGCGCATTTGTATTTTCATGGTGACACATCACATGAGGTCAGGTATAGAATTTTTCCATTTGAGGCACAATTTCAGTGCTCTCAAAGTTTAGTTTCAGATTTCAGATTTTCAGATTAGTAGAGTGCCACCTGGCCCCCATTGCTAGTATGCCAGGTAAGCTTTTCTGTCTTGCTGACTTAACATAATTCTACCTAAGTGCAGTCCATACATTATTTACAAGCGTGGCCACACACATGCACACACCTTTTCGTTAATCAATCCCGTAAATGATTACTTTTTTTCTATAAAATCGCCTTTTCTAGAAACACCACTGTCCATAGTTCCTATGTTCATACTACATTATAGGCCCAGAATTCATGTTTGGTTTTTCTCTCTTTATCCATCATCTATCCCAGGGCCCAGAACAGTGGAGCTTCAGGTGAGTAAGTGAGGTGCCATGATTACTGCTGAGATTTTATGCCTGTACGATTTAGTCTCCTAAATACCTCCTCAAAGTGAAGGGTAATTATTTCTATTTCATCTGTATCTTAATCGCCACGGAGAAAATCAACAGTGGGCACACGTGCTGCTGTGTTCTTTTTTTCTCACGTGGCAGGCAGCCTCCTTGGTACACATTCTTACCAACAAAACACAGATGCAGATTCACAGTATAGCTTCTCCACTCAAACAATATTGGCAAAGGCAATATAACCTATTTGTCCAATCTTACCTAGTACAGCACTTAGAACATTTACAAATATAGTGAACATTTTGCGAAAGGACTGAGGAAACGGTCACAGTCAAGAGTCTGAGCAGACACAGCTGCTGAATATAATGTGATAAACTAGACAGAATCCTGGAACAGGAAGAAGGGCCTTAGGAAAAGCTAAAGAAACTCAAATACAGCATAGACGTTATTTCATAATTCATTGTAGTAACATAATAATAAATGTACTATACTGCTGTAAGCTGTCCATAATAAGGAGAATGGGTGTGGCTATATGAAAAATGTCTACAGTCTTCACGATAATTCTCTAAGTCTGAAGAAGTTTTTAAAATAACAAGGAGTTATCTTCAATATTAAACAAAAGCACAAGAAATGGATAAGTATAGGTCTAGAAGCCTTATTCCAATACTGTGACTATGAAATCAAAGCAAAACTGAAATTTTTACTAATTATTTTCATTTCGGTAATTGCCTGTAATTCTGAACCTTCTCTTTCTAAACTTATGAACAAAAGAGTAAGCACATTTGAAAGTTTATTTTCAAAATGATATTGAAATTTATTTATGACAAAAGGTATTTGATTAAGTAGTAATAGTCTATAATTAAAGTTGTATGATGAAAAATCTATCTTCTTATAGGTGTCTTCATTTCTTTATGCCTTGCTGTAAGTTGTACCTTTTGGTACATGTCAGTTGATAAATAGCCAGTGTCTAATATTGCGCTGGATTAAGTGTGTACGACACATGTTTTCATTCAGTTTTACTTTGTTCGATTATTCTAGAGCATTTATGCTGTGATTTTCAAGTGTCATTATTGCTGGAAATCTTGTCATTTAATTGAGCTGAACTAACTGAAAATTAGACATGCAGAAAGAAATCAACTAAGAGGAGATGAAAAAATTACAAAAATTATCAAGTTACTTTTAAAAACAAGAACTAATAAACATCTTTAATTTTAAAACCAAACTCCAAATGTGGCATTGGTATTTATCCAGGAGGATGAAAGGAAGAAGAGAGAGAAAGAAGCTATCACCTCATCCATAAACCACACTACAGATCATGCTTCTGTCTTTCATTATGTGGTCAATTCCTTTGTCTGAATATGGAGATGCTGGATGCCTCCTTTCACAAGGCCCGTGCAGATAAACGGCACACAGGCTCGTGCAAGACATCGTCATAGGCAGGTGTTACAAAGTTTTGGTGGATAAGGGCCAGAACAGAGAGAAGCCTATTCTTGCGTTAGTCACGGGCCGACTGCAAATACTCGAAAGCTCACGAGGAAAGCGGTTCCCTTCGGTTCCTCATACACTATTAGTTTGGATGCTGCACAAAAGACTCTAATAAGCACCTCGCATCTGGATTCGGGTCCGAGCCAGACTTCTGAAGTTCCCGAGGTGCATCCATCCATGCTCATTATACTGTGAACAGCGCGGATGAAAGACACATACCAAACCATTGTAGGAAAATGTCTTGGCACCTATTGTCAGACTCAAATAAATGGGAGAGTTTCTTTTTTGGACAAATGTGGATTGTTCATTTGGTCCAACCATCAAGATTGGGCCAGGAATCTAAGTGATCACCTTCTTCCTCTTTCAGAAAGGAGACTAGAGCCAAGAATTACAGGCCAGGCACCCTTCCTCCGGGTCGGGGTTTCTGACAACCAGATCTGAAAGCAATCTTCACTCCTTTACAGAGTACAAGCGAGGGAGTTCAGTGTCTAATATTGCGCTGGATTAAGTGTGTACCACACATGTTTTCATTCAGTTTTACTTTGTTCTATTATTCTAGAGCATCCTGAGGGAGTGAACCCAGATTTCACTCTGTCTCTCAGCTAGGAGACAGTATTGTCCTACCTCATTAGCACTATTAAATCATAGCCACAAATCTCGTCCCCAAGGCCCTGAAATTACCTATTTACATCCCGGGAGATGATCACAGTGCTTTGTCAGTAAGCACTGTGGCAGAAAGGTGACAGAGACTGGGGTTCCGAGGCAAACAGGATAGAGACACAGCTGCTGGCCTGTCACCTGCACATGCACGAATAGATGGGCCCCTGTGGGACTAGAAATGTCTTCCAAAGATGATCACTAATTCCTCTAAGGGTGACTGTCATTGTCACCCAGAAAAAATAGTGTTCTTTTCTTTTCCTTCAGACATGCTCCATATTTGACACCTGTGATCTCTTGCGTTTTAATTTTTATAAGCTGCTTGGTGCTAGCAGAAATGTTAATCCTTTAAAAAGAAAACGTCAGCCTTCTTACTCTTCCCCGCAGTCCTAGTGAATAGTAATAAAACATCTGAACATAGCTGCGTTTATGTTTTCACTCCACTCCCAACATCCCCACTCAGCCTTCATTCTGACCACCAGAGTTCCCAATAGCACTGTTGTGTAGGAGTGGAAGGGAAGGGGGTCTGGGGGATGGTGGAGGGTGGAGAGATCGAGACTCTGTTTTTCCATTGAGGAGAGACAAGAGAAATTGATAAGAGAAGAACATCTAGGATAGAACAGCATATATTTATAGATCCGTGTGAGGCTCTGGAGGTATTAAAATGCATAAAGTATCATTAATATCATCCAGGAATTCAGTCTCATGAAAGAGAAAATAAGCAGAGTGATAATCTCAACCTGCTTCTCAAAGTGCAATGAAACACGTCAGCTTTCTCTGTGGGTCTCAAAATGGCTTTCTGGGAAGAGATGATACCTGAACCATGTAGCCCTTCTTGACAAAGACTCGAAAGAACACAGAAAGGCAGAGTAGGCAGAACAGGTATATTTACCGAGGTGTAACAGATTGATTGGAAAAGATACAGGTTGCTGAAATAGACTCCAATTTTGTTTTAAAATGGCCCTACCAAGAGGGTCGATCAAGAGATGGGAGGGAAGGCTCAGCCTGCTGCTAAGATGGGAAGTTAGGCAGCATCTTATGTTGTGAGGTTAGAGGTGCTTCCCTAGCCCACAGACACTAGTCCAACCTCAAGCTGACATTCCTGTTCACAGTGTTTCCTGGAATTATCTGGGATATTTGTCTGAAATAAAGATCCTTGGAACCCAGTGAGAATGCGATTGCATTGTTTTACCACTCCCCCGGGACACTTCCACGGACACAAAGACCCGAGAACAGCTGTCTACAGTACTATTGGTTTTGAATGCAAAAGTTCATATTTTGTCAGGAAGAAATATTGACTCCATCACTGCAGCCTGACTTTGACGGACTTGCAGATCTCCCAGAGAAGCACCTTTAGCTGCAGTTGGGAAGGCAGAGCAGAGAGCACCCGACACAAGGCAAAGTCCTCTGTGTCGCAAGGGGTGTCTACAAGAGGGGTCTCATCTCTGGAGCATTGCAGCAGGCTAGAAAGGAGTGGCACTGTAGTGCTTGGTTAGTGAAGGAAAAGAAGAGGCAGAGGATAATATTCAAAGGCACCATCTTCTTGCTACATAATGTTAGGATGACCCTCCCCAGATGCCAAAATGGCCATTGCTGGTTTCTCACAAAACCCCTTCCCTCCGTCTCTGTGCCAGAATCTCCCGCCGAAACAATGGCCCCTCCCCCTGACTAGGGTCCTCAACTAGGTCCGTGCGCCAACTTGCCCAGGGGCGGTGTCCACTACCTGGTCACCCCATATAGAAAGGACCAATCCCAAAAACACACTTTTGAACCGCCAACGTCACGAAGGGGGGGGCGGGGGCGGCTAAGGGATAAAAAGCCACTCTCACCCGAGTGACACGGGAAGCTGTAACACCTTAATAAAGCTTTCTCCCACGGCGAGCGTCGTCAGCCTTTTCCCTTCCCCCCTCCCGCCGCGTAAACCTAACACATAGATTTCATAATATATTAAATGCTTTCAGATTTCTTATGCCCTTTACACCTGCTAGCATCAGTAGCCCAATGCCGTGGCCATTACAAGCCCTGTGTGATGCAAAATATGGCTAAAAATTAGATGTTTTAAGTAACTTACCTATCCCCTCTCCAGCCCAAAAGGAAAGGCATTGCTACAATGGCTTCCCAGTACTGACCAAAATATCTGGATTTTGTTTTTTTCTTCCAAATACCCTCTTTTCTGTAACATTGATGACCAATTTTCAGCAGCCAATTTTCATCACATTTATGGGGTTTTTTTTTCCCTTCTAGAACTAGCTGTAGCCATCTCAAATTGAAGATGTTTGCTCTCTGCATATTTCCATAATAATGATAATAAGCACAAGGATGATCTTCATAACAATAGTGGCTATTTTTTATCGAGTGATTGAAATTGCTGGACCCAGTATAAGATGTTTGAAGAAAAACTAATTTAATTCTCAAAACAACATACGTAATGCTTAGTATCATCCATATCTTCAAGGCAAAGAAACAGAAGCTCAGAGAAGCTAAGCGACCAGTCAGAGTTCACACTTCTTTAGAGAGGCAGAGCAGCCAGTGGGAAGAAGGTTTGCCTGACTCATTGCTCAGAACCATTTCCCCCTTTCTTATGTTAGTTTCCTTCAGGGAAATCATGGGACTTGTTTCTATTTGGGAAACCCATATTTTTTTTCCAGTTTGGGCTATAAAATGTGAAATGTGTGGTTAATGGGAAAGGAGCAGTGTAAAATACAAAGTGAGAATAAATTACAAGCTGGTGGCTGCCTGTGATAGTGCTGCAAATGAAGATATGTTCCCACCAGTGTAAGACTTCTGTGAAGCCGAGGAACACAGGATGGAGCAACCTGGCCAATGCTCTGGGGCTGATCGGCCGAAGGGGATGTAGCAAACCCTTCCCTGGGTGCTGGCCATGTAGGTACAGTGTGAAATCTCGCCCATACCCCTGTTCATGCAGTGTACACAGAGGCCTTCTTTTAAACTGATTGCTACTAATCGGGCCGTGAGAATGGGGTGCAGGGGGTGGGGGAGAGACAGAGAGAGAGAGACAGAGACAGAGATACACACACACACACACACACACACACAGAAAGAGAGAGAGATGTCAACTGGCAGTGGACTGTCTGCTGATTGCTGTGCTGGGTAGATCTGATGAGAAGATTGCTGCTGGTGAGAGCCCCATTTGCGCTGTGTAACCTGATTCTGTCCTGAGAGAGCAGAGTCTCAGCTGTGACTTGGGGTGGGGAGGGGTGGATGCCGGGCCCAGTGAGTGGTAGAGCTGGACCATCAGGCAACACTGAAAACCTCCAATTGCAGTCTCTGAAATTTGAACTGTGCTTTACCCAGCCTTGACTTTGGACCCAAAACACATCCTTGCAGAATGCTGGCTTATTTCTGAGTCCTCTCTCCTAACTCCACCATTTAAATTTGAGTAATATTTTTATCCTTTTTGAACAGGTAACAGGAAACATCACAGATTGCTGAAACTGGAGATGACTCAACTCGCTCACTAACTTTCTTTCTCTCCCTTTTTCTTTCTTTCTTTTCTTCCATTTCTTGCCTGGTCTCTCAGTCTGTTTTTTGTTTGTTTGTCTGTCTGTTTGGGCAGATAGTTTGGAAACAGTCATAGACATCAACCCATTAGTAATAGAGTGACGATTAAACTGCAGATCTCTTTTGCTATGTTTCTTGATACGGTGTGGACAATCCTTCAGTTCACTATACATCTTATTGGTGCTAAAATATGTATTTGACCAGATCACCACTGAATTTGGTGTGTAGAACACCTATTGGTGTCAGGCATGATAAAGACAATGAGATGGTGGTGTTTGAAGCAATCCTTGTAATCTGCAAGGCAGGGAGAGTGGGAACTTGGCCGGGAGGATCGAGCTATTATTCAACAGTCACAGGCACTCCAGTCTGAGCCAATGTTATTTTACAACCGATGTTAATACTCTCAGGGAATGTTTGGTTGCCTGGAAACAGAAGCCCATCACTGAATTCATTAATATTCAGCCAGTGTGCTTTTATGAGCCATATCATATGAATTTTCTCCTTTGATCCTAATTAACAGGTAAATATCATCAAACAAAACATTTTCAAGAATTTACGGAGCTCAGTCTGAATTTCCAATTTTCTCCTTCTATTCCCAACTTCCCTGTGATTGGGTTACTTTTCCTGGATTCTTATGCTGATTAAGAAACTAAATGAAATGAGTTGTATTCCTTGTGAGGGAAAGAGGCTAAGGCCAGTGTTCCTCAAGTTGAGGTGGGTAATGGAGGGTAAAGTCTACCTATATAAAAGAGAATTGTAACACTTCATTCAGTTGTCTAGGAGCAGATGTATAATTTTGCCTAGAAATGAAGCTGGATCTTGTGACCCTGACTTAAATTCAGGATCGTGCGGCTACCTGGGTGGTTAAGGGAAGAGATGCCCCAGGGTAACACTGTGTACAGGTGCACACCATCCTTAGACAGCTACTTTCAATGATTCCCATTGTAATCCTTTGCTCACTTCAGCAAAAGTCATTTTCCAGATGGTGTTAGGGTTTGGATTACACCCAACAGCAGGCTGTATTGAACTCCTAAGCCCCCATAGCTGTTAGTGCCCTGTGATTTGGAAACGGGGTCTCTGCAGATGCAACTTTTCAAACCAGGTCATTTGGGAAGGGGGCGTGTCCCAAACGATTATGACTGGTGTCTTCAGAAGGAAAGGAAAAGAGACACAAAGGCAGACACTGAGAACACCGTGCGACAAGCAGGCAGAGAAAGGAATGTACCCGCAGGTCAAGGCAACCGGTGACGCCAGAAGCAAAGGGAGAGGAACAGGACAGACTATTCCTAGAGACTTCAGAGCGTGTGGTCTTGCTGACACCTAAACCCCAGACTTCTAACCTCCAAGACTATGAAGGGATAGATTTCGCTTCTCTTTTCTTTTTTCAGTCACCTAGTAAACGAAGATTTGTCATGGTAGCTCTAGGAACCTAATGCAAATGGAAAATCATCCCATGTTTAAAATGATTTAAATATTTTTTTCATCCATAAATACTGAATTATCAAATTTTATATCAAAATCCTAACAATAAGATCTATGACTAAATGTTCTGGTTCAAACACAGAAAAATGGAAGTATTGTCAAATCTTACAATACTCCTGATAAATTTTATCAACAGAGCCCACACTAAATTTACTTCTTAACAGGCATATTTCAGATTTAATTTTTGTGACTATAACCCACAGGAAATAAAATCAAGTAAAAAGCTGAAAACAAATGAAAAGTACTTGGCTAAGGCATGTCCTTCATTTTATTTCGCATTGCTTTATTGTAAGATTTTTTGATTCCTTAATTAACTCATTTATTTAGTGAATCGTTAAATATCATTACCTAATAATTTACGAATCTTCCCTTAAGAGTGCCTACATGATGTCTTATAGATATTTTGTTCCTTTTGTCTGTGTTTTCACAAATTAGGGTTATCAATACTTGACAGATACTCACAGCATGTAGTCACACAGGAAAGACCTGGAGACAGCATATCAGTTGCCAAGATACTTTCTTTAGTTTCAAAACAAAATAGACCAATTATTCAGGTAGTATGTTCCTATAATTGTCACCTGAGATGAGGTATACCAGTTTCTCAGAAGAATAAACTCTTCAGATGGAATTAACAAGGCTTCACAATTTATAGCTAATCTTATCAGCTATAGATAAGTTTGTGGATCACCTGGGCAACCTTAGATGGGATTGCCATATGGCAAAAGGAAAAACAGCTGTTCAAAAACCAGATTCTTGCAGAGTAACAAAATTGCAAATAACAAAATTAAGGAAGAAATAACCTGGAGGTCTTTGGGTATCGACTTTTTTATTTTAAATTCTGTTATGTGTATAATTATAAAATTCTATTTGTATAGTGAATGAAGAGAAGCAATTTCGATGACCACAGTTGAAACATGCAATGGATTTAAGTAAGCTTAGTTTCGAATGCTCAATGGATCATACATAAGCTATTAAAAATCACGAACCCTCACTAGCTTCTTCTGTAAAACAGAGGTAATAATATTATTATAGTATTAAAGTGTATTTGTTACACTGAAGCTATTCTTCATTATAGTGCATTAGGTACTAACATTAAGAGTTAAGTGAGATTAATAATAATTGATAACATTTCTGGAGCACTGGCAGAGCCATTCATGAGCTGCTTCTTCATGCAGAATGTTATAAGGATTATATGCACTTTACAAATGTGTAATTGAAGGCTTAGAGAGGCTACTAACTTGCTCAAGTCAGTGAACTAATCAGTTTGAAGTCACACCACAAGCTTCACACCCTGACTTCCAAGTCAGCAATTAGACATCATTAAAACAACACCACCCTCTTTGAGTTAAAAATCACGTAAACAGGGCATGGTGCATCACAAAGACCCAACGAATAGCAGATATCATTACCTTATGTATTAGTCAGCTTTCCCATACTAGGACAAAACACCTAACACCCATAACTTAAAGGGTTTATTTTGGCTTTTGTTTTGGACTTTAGAGGATTCAGTCCAAGACGGCAACAGCATGGCAAAAGGACTTGGCAGAGGAAAAATGCTTAGCCCCATGGCAGCCATGAAGCACAGAGAGAAGGGAGGAGCCAGGGACAAGAGTACAGCATATAGCTCACACCCCCAGTGACCCGCCTCCAACCGGGCCCCACCTTCCACAGCAGAATCAGCTAGGAACTCCTCAGGGATGAATCTACTGCTGAGTATAGCATGCCATGATGCGGTCACCTTCCACACACATGACACTTTTAGGATATATTTTAGATCTAAACGTAACACATTACTATTAGTAATTGAAAGAATCACTTGGGCTGAGGGCAGCCCAAAGAACATAGCAGCTTAAGTGGGATGCCAGTTGTGGCTGGGGCTCCCTTACTGAGTCTCCCACTAGTCCAGTGTGGCAGTCACACCCAGTAAGGCAGGCTGCCGAGCCACCGTGCCCTGCCTTAAAATAGGCTAAAGGGGCTTCACATTTGCTCTTTGTATACATGCCAAAAACAGGGCACAGAAGACAGGAGATAGACTATTTGCAGAAGATAGACAATATGCCCTCCTTTCCTCCTTATTGTAACCTAACTTTATCAGTTGGAATAAAAGTTAAAATAACTAAATGTTGGAGCTAAATTAGAGAAATGATTTGTTACCACCAGAAAACTGAAAACCAATAAAGCAAAGTAACATTTTCTTCATGCCTTTAAAATCATTTGAAATGACTTCCTCTTGAGTCTTGCCTAAAAAGTCTGCCTCCATTTCTGTTTCCCCTTGAAGCACTTTGTGGTATGATGGATGGAGAATGCCATAGAAAAATAAATTGGATGGTAGTCTCCCTTATTATCTATGATTCTTTGATCTTCCTACAGAGTTTTTAATAAACATTTGAATTATTTATAGTAATCTACAAAGGCATTTTAATAGTGCATATGGTAGAGGGAAGAGAATGAAAAATGTCTTTGTTTCACTCTGACGGGGCCGATGAACCATGACGCAAATGATTGCCTGCCTCATTTGTAATTATTCATGGTAAAGATCTTCATTCAGTGGCAGAAATTTCCTGGCTCTGGGTCCCAGTGATTATAGGAGCATGAGAGTTATTTGCCACAATCTCACCCGAGGACAAGCTGTACTGCGCGTAAAGTTAGGGAGACGGACTTCTGAGAAACAAGGGCAGACTGCCAACTGTTAATGCCAGTTGTCACTTCCAGCCAGACCCAGAAGGACATCAGCATTTGGATTGTGCTTTTGCTTACCCCTGGAAAGACCCTCACATGGCCGCTGTGATGGCATCACTGATGTTTATGTTCATTTATATTGAAACAAATATAGCCATACACTCTTAGCCATGCTACATTCTTCATGCATGCGAATGGAGCCATGTGTTTTAAGTCACTGGAGATTGCTTGACCAAAACAGGTGCCTTTAAACTAACCTGAACTAGACACCAACATGGAAACATTCCAGTCTTGGCTAATACCTATGGTCTACTTTGTTCTCCAACTGTCTTCCATTCTGTTTAGTCTACTTATTTTTTTTTTTTTAAGTTTATCTTCTGTTCCCAATTCATTGTGTGTTCTCTGGGGTTTTCTTTCACTAAACCATTTTCATTTTAGAGTTTGATTTTCTACTTTCCCTAAGAATTTGGAGTTGTTTCTTCCCGCTAGATCCTTCTGCTAAAGCTGCTTCAGCTTCATAGGAGCAAATAGCCAGCAGCAGTCCTAGGGAGGAAATTCAAAAGGCAGAAAAATCAGTGGCTCTCTCCTGTGGGGCACTTGAGAGTCACCGGAGCTGTTTCAACAGAGGGCCTGGGTTCCCACCCACACTAACGGAAGAACAATTTCTGGGGTAAAGTGTGGATGCTGGTATAAGAGTTTTGGGGTGATATAAATACATCACTGGCGCTGAAAATCATCAATCTACATAATTCAGGGTCTTATCTCTGATGTGGAAAAAAGGTGTTTAACAGCTGCAGTCAATCTGTGTCTAAACAGATTGAACTGATGACTGACATACAGTCCATGATCATGGATCAAACATTGTCCATGTACCAAGTCTTCCAGAATCCAGCCTTGACCTTAGGAAAGCTCATTTATTTGAGCTAATATGTCTTTTTATGCTTAAATTGGCTGGACTGGAGTTTCTGCTGCTTACACATTTTCCTTGATAATAAGGAGATGGGCAATAAGAGAATGGGTGGACTTAAGAGTTAGTGTGTGTAGGAGAGTTTTGTGTGTGTGTGTGTGTGTGTGTGTGTGTGCGCGCGGGCATGAGACAGATCATCTACATAAATACACTGTAAGCCATCACAATGTCCACTGGAGGGAACACTGAAACTTTTGTCTAGTCGAGGTGATTTAATGTATAACAACTGACTCCTTCATTACATTGCTATAGTTTTATGACCCTCATGGATACTATATGTGTTTGAGGAGAAGGGAATGCAAGAGATGGGGCAGGAAATACAGTGAAGCTTGTTTGTCCCAAATTTTATTCTCTCAGACGACATTTTATCCCAACAGTTATTAAGATAGAGGAGGTGGTTGTGATGGACCAGAGCGTCTGAAATAACAGCTTCACAGCATTCAAATGTGCTATTAAGTGTTTCCAGTAGAGATGAACAAAAGAGATGTAAAAGGAAGCTTACAGGAAGAATCACGGCCATGGGCATAGGCTTAGGCACTGAGGAGGTGCTTAAGTGGTTCCAAAAAGCCCAATCGAAGGAGGTAAGGAACAGAATCGAGCATTCTCAGTTGCAAGGTTACATGCACACGAGGGATTCTAAGGAAAGAGAGCGAACCCCGGAGACCTCGGGCTGCCCTTCCACCCTGAGCATTGATGCTTTCAGATGAAACTGACAATGTCACCTCACGTCTTTTGCTACTAGAGAATATACAATTAGGAAAGAATCACGGGATCTTTATTAATGTATTTAGAATGCTTCTTTGTTTTCATCAGTGTTTTAAATTTCCTTTTGATTAATGTTTGTTTACTTATTTACTCTACTAATCTACCTCCCACTGCAAACAGCACACCATGGATTTCCTGCATATTTTCAAGCAAAATATCGTAGGATGTACCACTGGAGCACAAGTAAAAACCTGTGAATATAAAGAAATGACATTCATTTTAACTTTTTTGAAAAAGGATTCAGAACCTTGCCATACCCAAAGTATTGGAGCAGGAATAAAACATGGGACACACAAGGGAACACCTATTATATTCTAGCCTCTGTGGTGCATGTTATACGCATGATTTCATTTAATCTTGTAATGAACCAGTGAGGAAGGTACATTGCTCATCATATACAGATGAGAAAAATTGAGATATTGCTCATCAAAGTACTAATCCCATGTGTTTCCAATTACATTAAATTCTGATGAGCACCTATGATGTGCTAAGTACATTATATGTGTTTTTAATTAATTAAAATTCCCTGTTAGAATTACCATCTTATTGATGAAGGAAATGAGGCTCAGGTAGAATAAATAACTTCCCAGTCACAGAACAGCAATGTAAATCTAAGTCTGCCTGACTCTAAACCGCATGATTTTTTACAATCATCAGTTGACCAATTAGGAGTTGAAAGGGAGAATTAGCGTACTAAGAGAGGAGAAAGAAGGCAAGGACATAAGACAATTTTAAAATGAGAGGTCATACCTCCCCATTTATATTGTATATTTCCAAGTAGTGCCCTTGGGTGTCTTTCTGAAATCATACGTAGGTCTCATTTTGAGAGCCAAGTTAAAGGTCATTCTGGGAGGTTCATAAGAACTCTTATCCTTAGTAAGTAAAATTAGAAGCAAGTCATTTTTAAAAATGCTGCAAAATATTTGCAATCAAAAGTAAGATTATGGGTATTTGTTTATGTTTTCTTCATATTTTCTAGTTATTAATTTGAAATTAGTGGACATATATGGCTTTTCAAATAAAAAGAGAAATACTACTTTATAGAAAGTTGTGGGGATGCAAATAAATCTTGTGCCTTCATATTTATATGTTGCTATGGACCAAGTATAACAATGTCTGGCCTGAGAGCCCCCCAAATCAAATCCTCATTCTCAAACAAAATGATCTTTCAGAAGACAATTATGCGCTGCCAGTATGTATCCTATTTGCTAGTATGCAAATCACGTTAGTTTCCCCAAAATAATGTTCTGCAAATGATGTGGACAACAGGAGCATTATTTTTTGAAGTTCATGACCTCCCCTGGGCTCATTTTGAAAGAGACTATTTTAGAGGTCTCGAATTTGGTAAACATCTTTATAGTACATTGCAGCTTCAACTGCTTGTCTACTGGACCAGAAGGAAGAGAGAGTTTTTTTTACAAAGTGGAAAACACTGATAGATTTGAATTTGAAACATTTTCTTCCTCTAGTCGCTGCAACAACACACTCATCTCTAAATACTGCTCTGAGCCCACCTTAGGGTCTCAGTTGATAAGTCCCCTTTTCTCCCCAGACTCAGTATTTGAGCTTCTATTTATCCTTCATGAGTCTTTAGATGACTTCATGTAATCTCCTGCCTTCAAATTCCATCTATGCTGAGAGCAACCAGATTTATATCGTGACCTAAATTTGAGATACTCATATCCTCTGATGTCCAGGCTCTGATATCCAACTACATACTTAAATCCCCATGTAGTTAACTAATACTAATTTTACCCTTATCATGTCTAAAATCAAATGTCTGATCTTTTCTCCAACCTTATCATCCTATAATTTTTCTTATCTCATTTACATGTACACTACAGTTCTGTTTTCTTATAATCAGAACATTGGGGTTAATCTTTGATTCCTCTCTCCTCTCTCATACCACAAACAAAATCTACCAGCAAAGCCTGATAATTCTACCTTCTAACCATAACCAGAGACCAGCACTTACCAGAACCTCTACCACCACAACCGCGATAGACTTACTGTGGTCAATTTGAGCAGGAACACCCAGCTGGACTGAGTGTTCTGGGTATAGAGAATCTACCTGAGGAGTGTCGCCGACACAACACAAAGAAGAATGAGAGCAGAAGATAGCAGCTGGCTGTTTCCCAGGAGAAGCTCGGCTGCTTCTCCCAAAGGGAACTCGGCTGTTCTTGTCATAGGATGAGCTTGGGGCCTTGTAGTGTTGAGGATGGCCACTGTTTGCTTCAGAGGAGCTCTGCTCTTCATCTCTGCTGTGAGCATCGTATCCTGGCTCCAGTATGGATTTCTTCAGCCTTTTAGTGCAGACCTGGATGTACATGGGATATTGCCGTGGGCTCCCAGCCCTGGATTGGATCTTTTGGTTCTCCAGTAGGTAGATAGGTAGATGTTCTGCACTCTTCCTGCATTTGGTTTCTGTGTGAATGTTGTAACTTGTACTCATCTTGTATTAAATCTGCTCTCTTGCAAACCATTGACTCTAGAAAAGTAACTAATACAACAACTCCGATCAACCCATTCTAATCTTCAACCTGACTAATAACCACATTTTCTTAAGTGTTTTATGTTCTCCCTTTTGCTCGTGTTAAATTAATTTCTACCAGAAGCTAATGCTATCTTTTTAAAATGGAAGTTAAACCGTATTCTGACTTTTTTCAAGATCCGCCAATACTATTCCATTTTACAAAATGTAAATGAAAACTCTTTATGATAATCTCCCAGGTTACACAAAATCTAAACCTTCATTACTTCTGTGACCCCCTTACCTTCAACTTCACCTGACTTATGTTGGGCCAGCCACCTCCTTTCCTTGCTGTACCTGGGGCCTCAAGTCCTACTCTCCATAACTATCTCAAGACCTTTGTACTTGCTGTCCTTTGACCCCAGAATACTCTTTCTATAAAACCAAGGCAGAGTTCTCCAACTCATTTATTTTCTCCAAAGGAAAGTCTTACAAAATGAAACAGACTCAGTGGGACGGTAGTGAGTTTTCTAATGAAAACATTTGTTCCATGAAAGTAGAACTCTCCAAAATTCAAACCAAATTGGGCCCATCCAACACCAGTGAGCACTAGCATGATATAGAAACGTAAACTGCAAAAATATTAGGCTATTTCATGTCTGCAGACGTGGACTCATGAAAGAACATCCTAGCCTCAAAAACCCTAGGCCTAAGGACCCTAGGTAATCACCTGTGTTAGTTTTTCCTCAAAGGACTTCCAACTCACTAATTTTAAATGGAAGCTCTGGCTTTCTTATCAGTGCAATTTTACAGTTCAATATCACATACTAAGAAATGATGGCACTTCTGTTCTTGTTCTTGAGTTTTTTTTTTAATACTCCTTGCCAATTTCCATACTCAAATAACAATATATATTTGTATCATGGGAAAGCAGAGAAATATATGAAGAAGAGTTCACACTGGGCTGAACTCTTTGAGAATCAGTAATAATCATACTGCACATAGAATTCAAATGCTAATATGCACCTCTAAGGAGCACATGGCTCTTGACCTACTGTAT
>PVJO010019764.1:0-33511 GCA_004026905.1 Hystrix cristata
GCCCACTTTCGAGCTGAAAAATTTACCTGACTGTAAGACTGACACTTCTCAGGTTTGATTTGAGTATTATGCAAAATAATGTAAATTTTCTAAAACTACGGCTGCATCACAAGTATTCTACAAATACCTTCCTTACATCCCTACACAGAAGAGTTAGTAAATGTATACAACCCATTACCCATAACTGCAAACCTCTGAAACCTAATTTTTTCCATATAATTCAATTTGTGGCATAACCTTGCCTAACACAAATTAGCTCAGCATTACACATGAACCCAACTGATACCAAGCCTTATGCAGACATTATATTTTATTTTTTATAAACACCTTCTTGCTTCATATGAACATGTTTGATTACCAGATATTCATCAAGACTGCCATGTTGATATTTTATACTAGTGATTTAGTATACACATCCCATTATTTTTCTGGATCGTAAAAGCTTCTGACCTCTAGAGCAATTGACCCAAAGGGTTAGGGAATGTTCCACCTGTCTCCAAAGTGTTTTCAGTGTATGTTGATGATAATGTTTAATTTATGATGTTAGAAATTATACATGCTTGTATATCATGCAGAAAACATCCAAAGAATAACGCAATATCAGGTGGACCATCATACACCCCAAGATTTATATATACATCAAATGATTGAATGATTGATATCTAGACTGTATAACAGCATTATGTGGAACTGCTGTGCATTCCTGCTAACCACACAGACTACCATACTTCTTTATAAGATGATGGCAACCTATTTATTTGCAAATTTTCCCATCAACGCTGACACGTGTTTATGTAATTTAGTAGCACTTAGGATGTAAGGGTCACTATATTGTGAAACATTGCAACATCTACTAAATAAGAGGAGAGGGCAGTCAAAGTGAAAATGATTAATTTTAGATGGCTTGCTGTAAAATAATTCATAATATTTCAAACAGGTTTTTAAAATGATTTTGGTTCTGCTCTGATGATGGGTTTGATAGCCAAGATGATGGAAATGCTTCCAGAATTTCTACTAATGAAATATGAAAATTTTCTTTAAGAATATCAATGTAGAGTATTTTCTATTTCTAAACATAACATGTAAAAAAACAGGACAAAAGAAAAACAGTGGTCCTATAAGGAAACAGTTTAGATTTTAGTAAAAATCCTCTACTATTTTTTTAGGGTTATGTAGGAAGCCCTATGTTTGAATATCTTTAAAATACATGTGTCTGGCTGGGGATTTAGCTCAGTGGTTAGAGTGCTTGACTAGCAAGCAAAGGGCCTCCGTTCGATCCCTGGCACCAAAAATAAAATAACATAAAATAAAATACATGTGCATTGATTGTTTTCATATACATGAATGTAATCTAATGAAAACATATTCTTGTAGCCACAGTTTCAGTCACTATAGAGAGAAAAATATAGGTTGAGATACTTTGATAATAACATCTGAGATATTACAGAAGAAATTAAGGTATATTTGCAAAATACGGAATTATGGCAATGACAAGGTATGCAAAGACACTGAAGAAAAGGGTCAATAAGTGAAATTTTAAAAAATAGGTTAAAAATAATAAACACGATAGAATTCTTATAAATTCACCAACACAAATAAATGTTTTGCCTAAAAGCGCAATCATGCAAGTTTCAAGAAATACAGGAATTGCAGTTATTTCCAAGGTTACTACTCATTTTCTTCTTCTTTTTAATGATAGACTACTTTTGTCCTTTCCTTGTCTGTCTTTGTTCCCCACTGTGGGTCTTGTTTATTTGCTGATCACAGCTTTATTTTGGTTTTCCCTGCTGTGTTGGTGTTAAAACAAATTAGTTTAATATATTTTCCTAAAGGTATCTGATTTAGACTTTTTCTTTCCCATGGGTAAAGACACAAATAGTTTAATAAATTTATTTTCAGGTAGTTGGTTTTAGTGCTTCTGTGACTTACTTCCTGCTGAGGACTCTCAGGGTACCACAATGAAATATTTTAAAAGATTCCTGAAGACTCAGGCTGTTGTTTCATCTGATAAGTGTCTACAAAGATCTCTCTCTCTTTCTCTTTCTTCATTGTTCATCTCTTCTTCTTCCTCTTTGCTCCTCTCCTTTCTTCCCTTGTTCCCTCTCTTCCTTCCCTCCCTCTATGGTAGCGACATTTGGAAATGCTGTTAGGATGTATTTTGTACGCATTGATAACTTCACGAACTAGACAAAAGTAAAGCCATATGTGTTACATTTTACTGTCTTGAATCTGCTGTTTTATGACAAAATTACATAGTTACCCTAAGTGAATAGCACATGCAATTATTAAAGAATCTGATCTAGATTCCTTACTATGTTTATACTTCTGATTAGGCTGACGAGGAAGTCTCTCAAGATAAAGTGTTTTGAAGAGAAAAAGATTTTGTGGGGATTGAAAAGGGATCTGGGGAGATGAAAGGGAACAACTAACAAACGAAAATGAAAATATTGACCTTCCTTTTCCCTTGAGTGAGTGACATCATCCTGGCTAGCCAACCTTAACTAGTTCAGAATTTAAAATTTAGTTCATCATAAATAAAGGTCCAGGAGAGGAGTTAGTTATTGTATCTCTTATTTAATTTCCAGTACATGGAAATTTTAAATGTAAACACACAAACCTCCTTTTGTTTGTAACTTTCAGAAATGGAATAATTTCATCCATTAACTTTAATACACTTTAGTACTATCAAAACATTTATAATAAACTCTGCCATGAAACCGGAACCCAAGAATCATAGGATTATACAGCTACTGTTTTCATTGGGCATAAATGTTTATTAGAATTTTTAGGATCCTGTGGTTATTTTGTGTCAAAAAATGCACACATACAAACATACCTTATTTGTAAGTAGTGCAATATTTTCACATATTAATATACTCTTTCTACTGAGATAAGGCAGAATTTCATAAAGGTGGAAAAACAATTTGTTTCATAAATAAATCAAATTAAATGAGTTGAATATGTAGCAGAAATCAAAATGAATTTTTTTGCTGCACCCATCTCAGTCAGTTTAAGATGCTGAAATCTTATTGGAGTAATGAGAATGAATGGGTAGTAGTGAAGAACGGAACCACTGTACTGTAATTCCAAGGATAAACTGGGTTTAGTTATGAGGAACAATGTGTTTCAGCTTGTGTGGGATTACCATGATCAACAACCTCGCACCAATTTAACTTCTTCTTTCAGCATTCAAATCTCCCAATCAGATAATAAATTTTAGGATCATCATATATACATACATGCACATATATACATATGACACTTATAAAACAAAATAAATATAAAAGAAGTTTTAAAAGAAATACTAGTTCTGAGTAAAAGACAAAACACCACTTTATGCCAATATTGCATCATTTTAAAGTGGCAAGAGACAATAAAGTTCTGAAAAATAGGTACATTTGTGTTGTGCACATAAATGGGGGTTATCGGTGTTCTACATTTTCCATGTTCTGTGCTATGTTGCTGATTTGTTTATATGCAGTTTACATTAAAAGCAACAATTTCTGCTGGAAAAATGTGGACTATGAAACCTAAAACTGTTTTGCTGCCACCTCTGTGTGTTTGGGAGATGAGTTCAGAGTTCTAGGTCAGGAAATTCCAATTTGTTTTGCTTAAAAATGTCACAACATCATGCAACAGCCTGAGAAGATTAAACTGGATTCCAAATCTGAGCCATTAACTTCTTGCTCTCTGACTGATATGTGGGCCACATAAATAGATTTGAATAAAAATGTAAAGGCAAAACCTTGGACCTGTGATTGTCTTCCATGTGAAAATTATTCCATGCTAGCGCAGGGTCACTGCAGGCTAAAAGAGGTGGTGAATTACTGCGATCAAAAATGCATAAGTGAGCCCTACTGCACACGGCAAATAAGTGACTCTTCATTTTCTAGTCTATACGATATTTTTAGGCACATGAAATCATTTAAGAAGCTTCTTTAGTGGAAAATAAAAACCAACTTTTCTAAGTCAAAAATGTCAAGAAAATGTAAGATGCATAATATTCCGAAGACAGCTAAATTTTAGATTATGTTTGGATTTTAGAAGCACAGAGCTGCTTATTTGTAACCTGGACTTCACAGCCTCTAAGCATACTTTTACTAGGACGTGCTTGACCTTAAAAATGCTTAAGATACAGTAATTAATAGAGTAGACACAAAGCATTTACTTTTTCACTATTATAAACATTATATGGTGTGGAAAATTTGATAAAGCTATCTCTGGGACAGCACCTGTGTTGTAGTGTTTAAACTGACTTACAGTCAACATATTTAAGTCTAAGGTAACTGATGCACGCTCATCCCAAACTTTCTACCATCAGCATCCATAACGTCAGCTAAACAACTGCTAACTAAGAAGCACACGACAGAGATTTGGGAATTCAAACTTACTATTTTCCTATATCAAAATGAGCCATCACAATAGAATTTTGCATTCAACAAGCACTTTTCAGAAAGGGATGAGAATAATAATAGAGGCCGAGCTTGTTTCTTAGGAACAAATGAAGAGAAACATTCTGAAGGTTCTCGATAAGCAGCAAACAGACTGTTTTGAGCTGCTAATGTGGGAAAGGTGTGGCTCCTCTCAGACGACTTATGGCTACAGGTTTCACAAATTCCATTATTCCATCACCAGCAATGTTGGTGCAGATGACTGGGGAAGAGCGCACATAAGAGAAACAGTGCAGAGTATGTGCTGATGGAGCCAAGAGGCCGATTTTGTTTTGTAATAGAGAAATTCATTAATTGACAATCTCAGTGCATCTTCTCTAAGTTTTCCAAGGTATTCAGCACAAGTAAATTGAAAAACAAAGCAAAACAACAACAACAACAACAAAAACTTTAGACTGAGGAATGATAGACAGACTTCCAGGGATTGTGTCAAGTTTTTTCTTAATCCTTCCCTTATCTTCACGTACCCAGAAAACCACTGATTCAAAATTGAGCAGAAGTGTTTACCAGTATTTGAAAGGAGGAAAAAATAAAGACAGGAAAGTACAAAAGAATGCTTTTTGCAGCGTTAATCAAATCTTCTAGTAACACTGTGTATTCATTGAGGTGAAAATTTTCACTGGAGATATGTATTTCATCACATTGATAGAAACTGATTGTAGTTAGAATGTATTTTAGCTAAGATCTCATTCTTAGTAAAGACTACAGTGAAACCATGATGGGTTACTCCAGGTATGAGGTTCGGGCTAATACGAATAGTGCAATATATAGTCCACAAAAACGATAATAAACCCGCTTAAACAGAGACGTGTAAGTTATAGAAGGGGACTTTTGTTCTCAATTTTTCTTTCTTTTTTTTTTTTTTTTTAATAAGAATAGAAGAGAAGTTTAATGAAAAGGTACATCTGCCCCTGAAGGAAAGATCTGACTGGAGAGATAGTCCCTACTGTGCTGATTGCAGGAAGAGACACAGTGAGGATAATGGAAATAGTGAGAAAGAGAGAGAGTTTATAAGATATATGGGTCAGAAGGTCAGCAGGAAGTTTGTAAGATCAAAAGTAATTTTAAAATATTTATGATAAATTTCAGCAAGTACATTCATTTGAATCACAATCTCGATGTTTAGCAACTGAGTAGCTGCCACTAGCCAGGCCTTAAAGGAAGAATTAGTATGCTTGTTATTTTCAATTTTTCTAAGCATCTTACAGTAAACATGAAACTATGCTCATTTTATAAATGGAGAAATTAAGTGTCTTTTCCAAAGGAAAGCCAAAATGTGGTGAATTTAATATTAGAAATGTGGTCATTGGTCTGTCTCCACTATAATTTGAGTAGAATTCCCAGATAGTAAGAGTCTGGTCTCCAGGGATTTAAAACAGTCATGCCATATAGTCCCTAGAGACTCACACACACACTCTAGCAGACGTAACAGACAAGTACAGATGCTGTCTGCTCCCTGAGACTGGAGAGGAGATGGCAGCAGACTTCAAGAAGTTTCCTGAAAAAGACCGTGTTGTCCTAAGTCAGGGGACAGTCTCACTCGTGGAAGGAGAGATGACTGAATCATATCCGCACACAGATGTACAACATGGAGGAAGTACATTCTTATAAAACGCTGTGTAATAAAGTTTGCCCTTTCTGGATAAAAGGGACAGTGCCAAAGAGCAACAAAAGTGAGATTAGGCAGGAAATTTTCAATGTAAATCACGTCTCTACTCGCTGAGTGTTTGTTTGCCTTATCGCAGCCACAGCAGTGCTGGTCCTCTGAGCTAAAGTGTTCCCTGTGCCCGCTGCTTCCCCAATAAACAAATGCTCCCTTGTTCTATCATCAGATGCCTCTGGACACCAGCTAAGCAGAGATTACCTCTCATAGTTTTAGTATTCTTAGTTTTGCATATATAATAGTCACCAAAAAATTGATCACTTATGAAGATAGAAAAGAAAATAATTTTCAGTTCAGATTGATAGTATGAAGGCAGAAAGGAAGGTGATTACTTAATATTTGCTAATATGAGATATTTCTTAAAATTTACATAGATTTGCAGTAATAACAATTTAAAGGAAAATATCTGCATTAATAACAATTCCTAATTTTATGATTCTAAGGCAAGCCACATGTTTGCCTTCCTTCCTTCCCCTCTCTCAAACTCCTACTGACTCATTTTTAAGGACCACAACAGTTCTTTTTATTAGTGGTGTGCAGACATGCCAGAAATAATCTATTTAAGTTCAGTTTAGGACATTAATGGCCATGTGCGTGCAATACATATGTCTCTTTTCAGTTTTCTTCTAGGTATATTATGGAAGCAGCGGGCTTTAGGGATTTAAGAAAATAAAGTGGGATTGCTGGGCACGTAGCTCAGGCTGGAATACCGTCCTGGTATTCACAAGGCACCACACATGAACAATGACATGAAATGAAATATGGATGATGTGAGATCTTCAAACACATGATATCTCCATGTCAAATAACCGACCAGACATACGATTGGCAAATCAGTTGATTTGGTGCAGGTGCCGAAATACTTCGATGGCGAGTATTCTAGATAATATGTCAGTAACTTGACTGCACTGGCAGGCAATTTTACAGTCATTTAAAGGGAACCCTAAGAATGAACGACAACATCCTGTGCCAGGGATGAGGTGTTCATTCTTCTTGACTGTACGTTAGATGGTGATGTGAGATTATTTTCTGGAAGTACATGTAAGCAGAGCAGTAGCAACGGCAGTAGGAGTAGTAATAGTAATGATAATAATAATAAATGACAAGGCCTACAGCAATAATAGCTGTCATTGCTGAGGTTTTGCTTTGGGTCACGCCCTCTACTTAGCTATCTACATCTTACACTGAATTCTCACTGTGACGTAGGAGGTAGGCGATTGTCCTCTTTTTTTCCAGAAGAGGAAATTCATAGTAAACCAAGAGCACACAGCTAGTCAGCATCAGAATGAGGACTTCTACTCACATGCATCTGACTCAAAAACCAATGTAATTCTTTTGTTCAGAACAAGGGAAATTTTGAGCTTTTCTAGACTCATTGCTGGGTGAGGCAAGCAGAGGCCCTCCCGTAGTTGTGAGGGCTAAAATTTATGGATATTGTTGAGTTGCTGCGTTTCACAAAAAATTTGCAAAGTCACGATAGTGCCTCAAAATGAGGTTTTGTTGACTTGAGAAATGTGATTCAAAGAAAGCATGACAGTTTACTTTTAAATTATAGTTGTATGTTATGTAAATGTGCATCACCTGGGATTTCAGAACTAGGCCTGATGCAATGAACTAGCAAAAGATAACTTCAGATGCAATAGAAGGAATATCCAGGTGACTTCCTATTTTCTGAAAATAAATCATTCTATATCTATTGAGAGGGCAAAATTGATCAGATAGGAAATTCTGAGAAATACATTTTGTATAAGCAGAGGGAAAACATGCATTTGATTCCAACAAAATAAAAGGGAAGTCAAATTAATAAATTGAGAAATGGCATTGAGCTTGAAAGAGGATAAAATGCCAGAAAGAGAAGAAGCAAGACAATATATTGAATGCATTTAAAATGAAAAATTTAAGGTTTGAGACTACTGCATAGAGTCCATTTTCAGGTTCCCTTGCAATGAAAATTCTCTTCATGGCAACAATGAAAAAGGAAGAGAAAATCTAGGTAAGTAGAGCCCAAGTCTAAATAGGACCTTAGGAGAAAGAAAAGAAAAAGGAAACGAGAAGGCTGTATAGTACATGGGAAAGGATTTGTGATAGAAAATGAAGGTACAATGAAGCTTGAAGTTATAAAAAGTACTCTATAAAAAGGTCAGGTCAATAAAGGTAACAAACTCGTAGTTGCTTATTCATATCATAATGCTGTTCAACTTGTTTAACCTTCTTTATAAAAGGAAGTCTTAAATGACATGCAGCGAATCCAAACACAGATTTCCGGAGGTTCTATTCACCTCTGCTTTGGATTGACGGGTGGTAAGAGAGGAAGATTTCAGAACTGCGTATGTTTATGGACGGACCCTGTATGTAAATATCATCCATTTGGGGTCGTATTTGGAAATGGAGATCGAGAATCCAACCCTGGACATGTGTCTTTAAGAAGAAGGTTCTTGGTTGGTGTACCGTGATTTATATCTTTCTGTGGTTGGCCCAAGTCTGCAACATCGAAGATGCTGGATACCAAAATAAAAGTTGGATGACGTGAGCCCATCTTTCCAAATGCTTAGGCAGATCTTGAGACCATTCGTAGGAGTGTTCTTAGAAGTTAAGTTTATTTCTTACTATTTTTTATTTATACTCCTGACAAACACGTCTGTATTTGTGTTATATTCGCGATTGTTCAGCACGACTTAGAATCTTCTTGCAGATACTCCTTGTCTGAAGTGAGAAAGTTGGTTGGACCAGCCTGACGCTTTAGGGGAAAATGCAATTCACTAGGTATCACACTGAAAAAGATGCAGTTTTTGGAAAAGAATCAAGTGTAGGTTCAAAATTATGAACATAACTTTTGCTATTTGGTATAAAATTCAAGGTATCTAGGAAGGAAAAGGTCCATGCATTTGTAAGAAAAAAGAAGCATCATTATTCCAACGGTTTAGTGTGCTATTACAGCATTTTATAATATTTCAAAATTGGTATTGCCATAGCTTAAGGCAATTTATAACTTCTTTACTACATTTCCTTCCTCAAAGTACAGGCAAAACATTTTTTTTTTTCCTAAGAAGAGATTTCAAAACTGCGAATAAGATCCTGGTGTGATGGCACAAACCTATAATCTTAGTACTCGGTAGGCTGAGGCAAGCAGATTGCAAGTTCCAGACCAGCCTGTGCAACTTAGCTACCTATTCAGTAAGACTCTATCTCAAAACACCCTGTTTTTAAAGGAATGGGGTTGTAGCTCAGAGAGAAGGTTCTGGGATCAATAACCAGTACCATGCGTGCACGCCACCCCCCAACACGCCTCTGAATAATACTTGAAAATGTTCATGTTTCATGGAACAAATAAAATGGAGAATTTCTGACAAGAGACACTAATAACTCCTCAGTGCCACAACCCGTGGTGTTTAATCTTAGGATGTTGAATAAATCGCCTTCTCTTCCAGAAACCCTGAACAGATACCTAGATCACTCTGTCAAATTGAGACTGTCATTAGTTTTAGAAAATGATTATTTTGGCTTCAAAAAAAGAAGGTCAAAGTACACTTCAGAGAACCTCACTTTTTAATTTAAGTAATGGAAATTTACAGAGGCACCTTCGAATGTATTAATATCCAGTTGATTTATTAATAGCCAATTGTTATCACGCATACTTTATACACTTAAACCCTTGTTTCTGACCACTTCAACCTAAGATGAGAAAGGACCATTTCTTACGACCTATTTTGTGCTACCTACCCATAAACCTTCCTCATGACCTTACTTTGGAAAATCCATGAGCCCTGCATATATTATTATTTAAAAAGTGTCCTGAAATAGTTTCAAGTATTTGTTATCCTTTCCCACTTTCCTCTCTAAATTGTTTAAGTAGCTGCTGGAATAGACTGGGTGTTTTCACATCATTTCTATCAAGTTTAATTTATTTCATAGAGAATTTAATAGCAGTGACCTTGATTTACTTATTGTCCATTTGAGTAAAGATTCTTCTGCAAAATACTTTACAGATTTAAATATAGTCCATCTTTTCTGGTGACAAAATTCGATATTACCCACCTGCTTGCTGTGTGTAAGCATCAACATCAAATTCACAGTTCATCATGCCATAAATACTTATGCCTTGGGAATGTGCCAGACACACACCTTTTTTTGGTAATGTGATTTCACCCTAATTCCCCACTATAAAATTGTAACTCAAGGAAACAGCTGAAGGATTCAGAACAGACACTTAGAAATGTGCCTTTTGATATAAAGAGGTGCGTTAGATGAAGGCTCTGCTCATTTTTAAATAAATCAATGAAATACTCAAAGCCTATCATTATTTAAAAGAAGTTTCTCTACATACTTCTCGGTCTCATTTCAGGTGAATACGGAATGATGTAGAGTAAGGAAAGTGGGGCATACAATGAAGTAGAAGGAGATAAGAAAGCAGGATATAAGCAGTTTACACAGAGCACTTTGCCTTTGGACACACAATTGCAATGTAGGGCAGCAAAGTGGAACACAGAACAGGAACACTGAAATGATCAGAGTGTTTAAATAAAAGCATATGTTACGATACATATACCTTTTGTTTCCATTTTCATTTTTGATCCTGAAAACAATTTATGCTCATGTTTTCAAAACATACAAATACCAGATGAAAACTGAGAAAGAAAATTAAATTATCCATTCTGCTTCAGATCCCTATTTCTACTCCTGAGATACTGTGTGTGGTTTTTGTCCTGACATGTCCTGTGACATGTGTCTATACTATTTATACCTAAGTAAACAAAGCTGCTCATGATTTTCAGTAAATTCCCTTTTTCTAAAATATTTCTCCATTTTATGTCTATAGATGTAGATTTGTTATATGGTTCTACCAAAAAATTGCTTAGCTGGCCTTTCTGCTTAGATCTCGAAGGTAGTTTCCTTTGTGTGTATGTGATTACAAACCATGCCAAAATAAAATTGAATGTGTGTGTTCATGTTTCTCCTATAAGTTGCATTCTTCACAGTAAAATTTCTGGGGTTCTGGTTTGCACATTTCAAACTTTGGTAAATATGCCCAAGTATTTGCACCAAGAATAAAGGCATAAGTGCCCCTGTTTTCTGTCTTCATCTTCCCAGTGCTTATTTCCCATATGAATGAAAAAATGACTATTATAAATCACTTTAGTATATGGCACTCTTGTATAGAAATTCCTTTCTAAAATGAATAGAAATTACAACTTTTTATGATGTTCAAAAAGTTCAGTAAGATTTAATACAACCACACCCATGTAATCCATCATTATAAACATGATAAATTCCTCCAACATTTACATTGAAGCAGAAAGCTCACAGAGCAGGAGATCTGCAGAGTGAGTCACTGAAGGTCACAGATTTGTTCTGATAATCTTAAATAGATAAGGAACCGCGAGGATGAACTATTCCAACATTTTTTATTTCACATACTACTAACAACACCTAAGGTTTCAAGAATCCTGGCAAATATCAAACAGTTAATTAGTAACATCCAGTTAGAATACTGACTATTATCTAAATAGAATATACAATGTTTCCTTTTCTCCCAGTGAGAAATACCTTGTCTCTCATCCCCCAAATTCACTGAAACTCCAAGTTCACAATGACTGTGTTTTCATTAAATCCATCAGGATCTTTAACATTCTTACTAAAATCCCTGCAGCATGTGACGTTATGGTCCACTCTCCTGACAATAACTTGCTCTTGACTCCTATCCTTCACATAATTAAATTTTCATCTGCCTTCATAGCGTCTCCTCTACCTTCTCCTCCTCCTTCCTCTTTTTCTTCTTCCCCTTCCCCTCCCCTCCTTCTCCTCTTTCTCATCTTCTTCCTATTTCCACCCATAAAATGTTGCTTTTCTGTCTCATTCTTTGTTTTGACCATTATTTTAATGCAACTGTTGAAAGATTATTTCCAATCTCAGTCATTCATTAAATCTATATCTTTATTCAACTTTGCTCTTAAGATTTTGAATTGTAACTATGTCCTAGACATTTTCACATTAAATCTCCCTTACTGAAATCATCAGATGTCTACAACACCACTTGCTTATCCATCCATCCATCCATCCATCCATCCTACTACACAGCATCCAGAATATTTCTTAAATGAAGTCTTTTCTTATTTTTCTTATTCACATCATCCATTTATATCCTATTGCTCTGAAAACACAGTCCAAGGTTACTGAATGCAATTTACCAGGCCAATCTCTAGACTAATCTCTTATAGTCTCATTACTAAAACTGTTAGTAGTGTAGTGAACCAAATAGAAACCAGTGGAACTATTTCCAGTGATTTGAAATGTCCACACTCTCTCCCTGTTCAGATTAGATTGGTGTATCATTTCTTTGGGGTCCACTTAAATATGGAATGCATACTCTGCATGAGTGTATTGTAGAGTGGTTTTGTTTTGTTTTGTTTGCAGTATTGATTGGACATGGGGCTTTGCACTGAGCTACTTCTCCAGGATTTTTATTTGTTTTTATTTAAAAAGCTGGTTTCCTTCAGTCATTATGTCCCCCAAGGTGGCCTCCAGCTTTCGATCCTCCTGCCCCAGCTTCCAAGGGTAATGGGATCACAGCACAGTCCTGATGCCCACCTGCCACGGAGTTTACTAATACAATATTTACCACACTGCATTGTACGGTTTGCTCTAACATGTTTTTCTCCCTCAGTGAACTAAGTGTATTAAAAGTTCATTTTTAAAAATTATTATCATAAAACAATGCAAAACTTAGTTGTTTGATAATTAGTTTTGACTGATTATATGGAAAAGAAACATGAAGTTGAAACTCAGAGCCCTATAATAGTACTTGGCTCCATTCACTAGGCCAGATCACTCTGGTACAATTAGTCCATGTGTACAAGAGTATTAGATTAAAGATTAGAATAAATGTAGTTACAAAGTGAATTCTAACTAACACTCTCTGCATGTAGGTGGTGGTTTTTATCAATTACTTTTATTCACTACATTGCACCTAGAAATATTTAAAAGCTATTATCACTAAAACATTACTCATTCATTTATGTTCCTTGTATGCAGTGGAAAAGTCCTTGAGAGAGTGTTAGGACCAAATGTGTGACACATGAGAGGCTGTTAGCACTACAGAGAGAAGCTACAACAGTCATTTCGTGAAAGAGACAATATGAGAAACATTTATCAGCTGTCCACGGTGGAGAAACACTGTGGGATGCAAGGAAAGTAAAACAAAAATGTGTTAAAGTTCGCCGAGTCTACATGCAGAACTTTATCCTCACAACATCCATATGTTGAATTTATATCGAATATTTTAAAGGTCCACTTACAGTTTTCAGTTGCTTAATGGCAGAGTATATTTTTCAAAATACAAACAAGAAAAGAACAAGTCATGTTTAGACTAAGAGGAATGATTCTACTTTTATATACACAGAACTTGAAGTTTTGGTGAGATTTGGTGAGTACTTTCAAATATTTGAAGGCTTCCAGATAGGAAGTTCACGTCTAGGGATAACGAGGGGAAGCTTTAGAGAAATAGTGCACAAAGGAACTTCCGGAAGGATATTCTAATGGACAAATCCATTTGAGATGAACAGCTGCTGTTAGAAGTGAATCCACTGACGTGATACTTCAGTACGATACTGATGAGTGTGTATCAAAGCTGGCACACAGGAAATAGGATAAACTCCTGCAGAGTGTCTATTGACAGAATATTCTGAAGTGTGTAGATATTTCCTGCTCTACTTGGTACATTAAAATATCAACTTCTTCATAATTACTAAGTACTTTAATTTAAAATTTCTATCAACAAACACGGCCTTTTCAGAGAAGACTTGGTGATTTCCTCCCTGCTATTATACTGGACACTGACTTGGGGAACGTCTTACTAGAGAGGATGGGATTTCTGTGCTTGTCTCCAACTATGTCTGAAAAAGTGGGAACATTTTTCACCATATCTACTGGGATCGGAAATTTGTGGCTGAGATTATTAGAAATGATAGATATTTTCCTTAAAATCTTTAGGGAAAATGGCTCCTACTCTTATTGCAAACTGATACAATTACTCATGAAATTTCAGAATTGGAGCGAATTTGCATTTCATGGAAGATTTCAGAAATTTACAATGAAAAATGATGTTTATAGAAAAGTTGGCATTAAATATGTCCTACTATTGCATTCTTATTTAATATTTCTCTCCCACCTCAAACCAAAATAATATTGTGAGATGTGCTGGTGATCAACAGTATCATACCTATAACATTTTTCTAGAGAATTTTTAAAATGTGTTAGTAAGCTGCTCTATCCCTATGTTGATAATTGTTCCTAGTTTGTTTTTTTTTAATGCATTAGGAAATACAATTGTGCAATCTGTGAATTTATCCCCACAATCCACATCTAATTCATGGTCATCAGGACCACTTGCTATAAACTGCTCCTTTGATAACACATTATTTTGTAATTGAATGCTCTCTTACTGAAACATTTTCTCATGAGTCTTTGTTTTCTTTGTCGTTAGTGTTTCCCTCCCACCCAACTAACCATCCCTGGTTTCTCAGTGTAAACAGACAGCAGAATTGGCTGTGGTGGAGAAATAACTTTTACTTGTTTTATTTCACTCTCCTATTACATTGCTTTCTCCTTGACTTCTCATCTCAATTTTGCAAAGTTCTTTTGTTAGGGAGAAATTTTACAATGTTCCCTCTTATACCTAGTAGTATAAGACACAGATGATGAAATGTTTTCTTTTCCATATTTGTTTCTCAATATTTCAACATTTATTTCTTAGTTGCTTCTTTGGAAATGGCTACTCTTTACTATTGTTACTGGTAGTTGTCTGGAGTTCTTATTGTCATTTCTCTTCTCCAATGGATTTCTACTGTAGCTCACTCTCAAAAACAGGATGAACTGTTTCTGTATTCTAAACTCCATTCTGTATCTCGCAGTCATTTCTCAGGTTTTACATTTACCAACTCAATTAGAGAAAACTAAAACAGAAAAAATATTTACTGCAAAATTTCATTTTGTTGTCAGCATATAGAAAATGACAGACCCACAGTAAGCTCTCAATAAAATTTATTGAATGAGTCCAAGGTGAATAAACACTCTTTTTAAAACTACTGTTACTTTCCTCTTGGAAGATGAAAGAATCAATACTAATTAAAAATATTCCACACACCCAAACACATCATGATAAATTTACCTGGGCTGATAATGAAGTAGTGATTTTCATATACACACCGTTCTGAGGATGTGAAAGGTGATTGATTTAGGAATATGGAATGTTATTAAAAAGATACTGATCTCTATCATGTGACTTGTTTCCCATGACATTAAAACAAATAATCCAATCTTACTAGGACTGTAATGGCAATCATATGATGTCCATCAAAGAAGATGTGTGGTTCTTATCCCCACAGCAACATCTGTAGTGCTTATGCTAATCACTTCATATTAACCTTGATAGGAAACAAAAAGTGCCCTAGGGATAATGCTGACTCTTTAATAAAACTTCACACAAAAAAATTAGGGTGCTAACATAATCCTGTCAGAAAATTTTCACAATATTCATTGGTTAGACCATAGCATCAGGGCTAGAATAGGAGTAGAGTTGATTCAGATAACAAGACATCTTAGTGATTATTACCCTTTTGTAAGTCAGCACAGTTCAAGTAGAAAAAGACCTGTAATTTGCAATTTAAAAATATGACACAATAATAATTTTATGTTTATAACTTTAAATTTCAGTATCAGTTTAGTGTTCTTCTTTTCTCTAGTAATATTTTCCATTGTTTGTGGAACATAAAAACAAATCTTATCTACCCAGACATAAATCTGTGGCTTAAAAAAGTTGTTTTGTAAAGCACACAGTATTATAGAAGTGAAAAATACATAGGCTTCAGGGTAAAGTCACACCTTGTCTTCAGGGATGGAGTGCATTATAATAGTGCTTTAGATGTGACAATATTTATTTAGAAGTTTTACATAAGAAAAAAGTACCTATACTATCAAATTTTGCAAAATACCTCAGTGGAAGATCATTTAATTTTAGTAGATATAAAAATTATTATATTACTTTATGTAATTTTTACTTTAAAATGCATTTTAATAAAACTAGAAAGAAGGGATTAAAGTTACATTAGTTGAACTGTAGCAACTAAATTAGAAGGAAAAATTCTGACTTTCTAAAAATTAACCTAACTACTTCTCTGCATTGAACTTTGAGGACTCCCTGGAGCAATTAAGTAATTAGGTTGTGCTTCTGAACTGGATTCCTTAAATATGGGGTAGCTAATTTTCAAAACTGTGAATTGAAGCATTGCTTGGCTCAGGGGATTGGTACTTGAGATAGAAACATCTCCTTTTCAGTAGACAGACTTGGCCTGAGTTGGTATAACAAAAACATCAATGGAGTCTTGTGAAATTTTGTGCAGAGTAAAATCAATTCTTTCTTCCAGTAAAAATAAAAATAATTTAGCATCAAACACTAAAGATAGTGGTGATATAGGATGGTGAATATATTAGGTTCCTGTTGCCATAATAACAAATTAACACCACAGTATTACTATTTTACAGTTCTAGAGGCCAGAAGTCCAAAATACAGTGGACCCCTGAAATTCGTAGGGGTACCTTCCTAGACCACCCTGAATTGTGAAAAACACAATTTCAGATATGGTCAGAAAAAAGTCTATAAATGCCTATTGTTATAGTTTAAGCCTTAAATATGCTATGTCTCCCACAGTTACATAATTTAATTTAATAAAATACTGTATTAATAAAGCCTGAGAAGATACAGGACGTTTTGGCGACATCTTAGGAGTTTTAGGGCTTTAAGAACAAAAGCGAGAACACTCGAGATAGATTCACGTGGTACAGCAATCTGTTACCATGCGGGATTGCTGGTTCAACCTGAAGATGGATTACAGGGCAGCAGCCAATCAGCAGCAAGGAGAACTGAATAATGCTCTCGGATTGGCTACTTGGAAATCTCCTGCCAAAAAACAATTGCGGAGCATATCTGTGGTTTCCTCAAAATTGCCGGGGTTTCCACAAAGAATTATTAGTTAAGTTCTAAGTAAAAATCCGCGAATGACTGAGGTCATGAACTCTGAACCAGCCACTTTATAGGGATACACTGTAGTTCTCACTGGGCAAATATCAAAGTACAGACAGGACTACATTCCTTCTGGACACCCGAGGGGAAAACCCATTTCCTTGCCTTTTCCAGACTGTCAGTGCCACTTGTAATCCTTGATTCATGACCCGTTTCCTTCGTCCTCAAGGACTACACCACCAGGAAGAACTTCATAGTGCCATCTCCCTGGCTCTCTTCTAACTCTTCATTTATTAAGGAAACTTCTAATGACATTGGGCTCTCCTGGAAAATCTGTGCTAATTTCCCTAATTTGTCTGCTGATCAGCATCTAACTTACTTGTATTACAACCTTAATTTCCTTTTACCATGTAATGAAATATAGGCATAGATTCTAAGGATTAGGACATAGACCTCTTTGGGCAGCCATTACACTGGCTTCTGCAGGGGGAATTGCCAAAAAGCACGGGACAAATAAAGAAGAATTGTTTTGCTTTGTGACATGAAACAGCACAATTATTTTTCATCGGCATAACACTATTTAGTGTCCAATAACTATTCTGATTTCTTACAGAAGTATTTTCAGATTTATGCTGTTTATAGCTTTAATAAGGACAACTACTGAGAAATATTCCATCTGATAATTCAAAATCATTTTATCATGGAATTTCCATGAATATTCATTTGTACCCTAATATTTACTCTTTACAATAAAATCTGAGATGGAAATTTAACCCCCTCCACTCACTTTACATTGTGAATGTAAAGTCTGGAACAAAGACACAACTAACTGTCCTGTATAACATATATTTTTAAGTACCTTAAATCTCTTTCAGAATATGGAAAGGCATTACTTTCATAATAAATAAATTAATCTAATCATGTCATAATCTAATCTAACCTAGACATAATCATGGCTTAATCTAAAATATTTAACCTGGGTTCATGTAATTAAGTGTTATCACAGATATCACTAATTAGTAAGTACAATTTGTCATTAATTTGAAGGAAGAAAAAATTTTATTATGATTTTTTTTATTTTAAACCAAGAACATGTATTGGTACATTTTACATATAATGGTCACATTCATCACATTTATTTTGTACCTATACATGATGCATCTTGGTTCTCCCCCCTCTTCCCCGCCCCTCCCCTCTGTTCTCTCCCTCCCTATTTACAGCAGGTTTATTCATCCTTTTCCATATTTCCCCTTTCCCTTTTCTTTCCTTTGTTGCCTTTCTGCTTTTCTCCTTCTTTCTTTCTAGTACTCCTCTCCTTTGTATATTATGGAAGAAAAAATTTAGAAGCAAGGTATGTTTTTTTTGATGAATAAGATCCATTAGAAAATTCCAAGCCTACTCAAAAATATCAGTATAACCTTGGATAAATGAAATCATTTTCTATTATGAATTTCAATTTATGAAAGCAGAAAGATATTTTGTAGGGATATATTTCAGTAACATCAAGTTAAAGCTATAACTGAACATGATTAGAATATAAAAAATTAGCAATGTTAGAATCATTAGCAGAAGGGCCATTGAAGACAGCACACATAATTCTTAAGACTCAAGCAGAATCATTTCAGTCTCACCAGTAATTACTTATAAGACTTATCTTAAGAAAAATTCCAGATTTTCAAAGGAAAATGTATATCACTTTGGCGGAAACAGGAAAAACTCTTCTATCTAAAACTCTTAGGTTATGACTGAACTGACAACAGATATGCACTATTAGAATTTTTATAATTATATCCAATTCGGGCTTGTATTTGTCCTATACAGATAAAGTAAATTATAAATTCCATCTACTTCTTTAAAAATTATGTATGGTCCAATGTAAATTGTACATACTTATTCCTCAATCATTTTTGAAAGCCAGGTGCTCTAAAACATCCAAGTACCCACTTAAATTCTATTTTTCTGCCATAGACTTATATATGACAATACAAAAGAGAAATAGCAGATGGATAAACTCAGTCAATGTTATTATTTGGCATTGATGGAGTAGAAAAATTCAGTTTGTTTGATCTCCTTTCCTAGTATGTTCATGTCTGGACATTGACATCCCCTCAATGTGTAGATGGGAAAGACGGCCATCATTTGTCTACAAATTTCAGAAAAATTAACTCGTATTATTGTATAACAATGGTGTGAATAAGATATGAAAACACAGCTTCAATAAACAAAAGGGCAAAAACAAAAGATTTTAAACTAATTAAGTAGCCAGTGCTTACTAGGTTATTTTTTTGGACCATCCACTCTTCAAAACCTTCACATCTTTTCACCGATTTAAAAGTCACTGTGACACGTGAAGCTGATAATGAGGAGGCAAGCAGAGCACACTGGATTATTTGCCTTTGGTGACCCAGCTGTTAAATAATAAGACTGAGATGTGAATCTGAATATGTGATACCAGAGTCCGTGTCTTTCCTGTTGATATATTAAAGTCAACAAGTGTGGGACAAAACCAGTCTACAAATATAACTATTTTAAACTATAAAAAAATCTTATGATTTGTAGAACTGTACAGTTGTATAAAGAAAGACATAATACCTTTAGTTTAAAAAGCCAAACAAAGAAATGGTGTAATTTAAACAGCATACTAATTAAAATTTAATAATACTATAAAACTGAAATCAAAATAAATTTTATCTTAACAACAGTAAATTGTCATTTTTAGAAAGATAAAATATAGATGGATCAACCTAGCATGAAAGAAGACTTTAAAGATCATGGGCATTGGAGCCTCACCAACATCCATCACCAAGGACATCTGACCAGAATTTTGAAGGATGAGTTTTCCTATTCCAAGTAAAGAGAAGCAGAGAGGATGTGGTTAAACAGTTACTGATTCTTCCCAGCATATTGTCAAAGACATGAGCTCAGTTTCACTTACAGAGTAGAACTGTGTCTCTATATGTATGACAGGCCTTTGTAGGAATAAGATTTTTAAAAATTTTGCATGCAGTAATAAGTTTGGAATTGTTCCTTCATAAGCATGGGTAGAATTATTAGAAGATAATGAAAAATTTCAACTGTTTTTGCAATATAATTCTACCATTTTCTTCCAAAGATAGACTAATTTTCCTCTGATGATAAATGGAAGGGAATGAAATGATTTATAGAAAGAAGCTAGAAACAAAAGGCCTGACGGGGAGCAAATGGAGTTATGAAGAGTGCTTGACAATCACAGTAGAGGTAGACAAAAAGTGATCTAGATTTAGAGATATAACCGTGAGAGCATAGTGCTTACTAATGACAACATAGGCAACGTCAGTAGATGCTTTGTCTTTATTAGCACTCTCTTCCTCCCAAGAATCTCATGATATTTTTAACATTAACACAATTTCTACAGAGGATGCATGGAAGTTGATTTGCCATTGTTATAGAGCTAGCAAATGGCATCCCGAAAACCTACAGATGGTTGTTTTTGTCTCTGAGTCTGTATTCTTTCCCGTGTTGCTCCAGTACTAGAAAGAAGGAGCAAGGAAGACTTGAATCTGTCTCTACATTTTTTTATATTGAATAGATATTGAGGCCCAATGACTTGTTTTTAAAAGTATTTTATTAAGATTTTCTATCAAATACTACTCTTTTTATTTCTTTTTTTGAGGGGATGGAGTGCTGGGGATTGAACTCAGGGCCTCACACTTGCAAGGCAAATGCTTTACCACTAAGCTAAATCCCCAACCCTCCAATGACGTCTTGCTATGTCTTCATATACCCTTTCCTCTGCATGTGTTTAACTCTGGTGTTCCTCCCTCAGAAAGATACCAATCCTACGGATCAGGGTACATACGTTCGAACTCATTTAACTTCATCTCTTTAAAGGTGCTGTATTCAAATACAGTCACATGCAGAGCTAGTACTTCAACACATGAAAAACGGGGGAATGTAATGGATCTGTAACAGTCTCTGCAGAACAATTAGATTAGTTTGCTTAGTACATGATAAGAGATACAATATTGAATGGAAAAATTAAAACAACAAATTTAGACTTTGTGAATTATCAGCAGTTGAAATATGGACAATCCCAGCCAAATAGAATATAAAGTGAGAATTTAGTCAGAAGAAATACAATACTGTGAGAAAGACCAATGTTGTGGAAGGGATTGCATAAAAGAGAAGATGGGAATCTTTTCAAAGGAGAATGATATGTAGTAGGAAAATTAGGATAACATCATTTCAGGAATTTTGACTGATGGAGTTTTCAACCGCTCTAAATGCTTCAGAGACGATAAGAACAGTAGGAACTGAAAAGTCCATTCGATTTGGCAATTTAGAAACTTTTGATTATTTTAGCAAATATATTATCAATAAAATCTTCAGAGGAAAAGCAGAGGGAATTGGACAAAGGAGTAAATAGTAGTTAAGGAAATAAGATATATAAATACAAACTTCCCTGTCATGACTTTTGGGAATGAAAGCAAAGGAGACAGATGGAAAGCAGCTTGAAGAAAACGTTGACAGAAGGTGAACTGATCTAGCCCATGGAAGCTGGTTCAGATACACAATGAGAAAGAACGAAAGCCAGAACTCAGCCTTAGGTTGTTTTTCCTTAGGATTCCTATTCAGCCAGTAAATAACATTGCAAGGTACACATGCACAAAGTCAAAAGACTTAATGAATGAATGTGGTTCCCTTATGTCACATCTGTCAATACGTACCTGTTATAGAGTGAAGAATTAGTTAGACAGGAGGGGCCCAGGGCCTGACCTCCCTCCTTACAGGTTAAGGTTGAGAGGGATGTACAGAGTGGGTGTGCAGAGGGGCCAACCACATGCAAAGCTTCACCCTGTTGCTATGAATAGCTGCTGATTACTGTTACCCTGTATCATTGGGTTGCATGAGAAATTTCAGAGCTAACTTTAGTCTAGCACATACACAAATTTTTTTTCTTTTTTTTTTTAATATAGTAGAGTCCTGAACATGTTTGCACTTCAACATTTTGTATTTGTAGATTGAAAGGAAAATGATGGGAGAGAAGAAGCAATTGAACAACAGAGCAGACAAAGAATTATATGCACTGAGGCTCTTAAGAAGATGGATGTTGGTCTGGGGATTCAGCTCAGTGGTGTAAGCACAAGACTCTGAGTTCAATCCCCAGCAAACCCCCCACCAAAGAAAAGAAGACGGATGCCTTAGTTTACATCTAAAATGTTCCCCCAAAGCCTTGTGTTCAGAGGTGGGTTTTCGAAAGGTGATTTGATTATAGAAATGTTATCCGCACCCACGGATTAATCAACTGATGAATACATAGCTGAATATGCTGTTCACATGTGGGACCTGGTCCAAAAAGGGACGTCACTGGAAGCATGAGGTGGAAGTGTGTGTGCTCACTCCCACTCAACCCTTCTCTCTCTGCTCCCTGGCTGCCAAGATGGGATTGGTTCTCCTCTGCTGCATCATTCTGCAATGTTTCTTCTGCTTTAGTGTAGGAGTCAACCATGGACTGATTTCAGTGAGACTGTGAGCCAAAGCAAACCCCTAATCCTTTAAGTTGTGGTTGTCAGGTATTTTGTCCCAGTGACAAGAAAATGACTAATACAATGGATAAAATAAGATTTGGCAATCAGGTGTGCAATATAATTTGAGAGAGGAATGAAAAGGAAGTAGTTGGTGAAGGTAAATACTGAGTTCCAAGAGAAAAGAGGAGCTGAAAAACTCCACGTCTGGAGGTCTTTACTTTCTCGAGAAGGATGTGGCAAATTGTCCCCCAAGATAGTATTAATGTGCAACAAGTGGAGTGTCTCAGGGAGAATGGAGTCTATTTTAGACAAAGTTCAAAAACTAACAAAGAAGAGAAACAATGCAAAAATAAAGATCAAACCCAAAATATTATAAAGAAACAGGGAGAATTCTTAGTTTTTAATCCCAACAGTGTCAATCTCTTGATTTTTTTCCAACTGCTAGCACCCAGGTCTGAAGTCGCCTCCCCTAAGAAGATTACACTTCTCTTAGATGCTGCACAGCATCTGTGGGATCGAGCAGACCACCCGATCTACTCTTCCCTCTCTGCTCTATGCAGGCTGTGTGCTCCCTCACCCAAATCCTCCCTTCTCTGTACAGCCTGGCGTCTCTCCCAGGGACTGCCTGGCACCGAACAGCACACAGCACAGCCAGGTGAAGCAAAATGAAGAAAAGCTTATATCTTCAATGACGAAAGGGATTAATGTGTTTTAGAAAAATAGGTGGATTGGTGCTGACAACAAAATTGGACTGGAAACCAGAGGATTTGAAAATGTTTCCCACCTTAGTCCAGAAAGATAATGAATAAGTCATGCCATAAATTCCTACGTTTGACAGAGGTCCTCAGTGGAAACAACTTTAAAGAATTCTAGATTTTAATTTCTTCGAAGACAAGTTACCTTGCTTATCTAGCCTAACACATAAAAGGCTGTTAGTAATTATATTCTAGAGGAATGAGTCCCAAGTTTTATATGAACCCTGGTACCAGGAAGAGGATCAATTTAAGACATAATTATTCATCTAAACTAAATAGAGGGGTTGGGGATTTAGCTCAGTGATTAGAGTGCTTGCCTTGCAAGCACAAGGGCCTGAGTTCGATCCCCGGCACCACACACACACAAAAAAAAAACAAAAAACAAAAAACAAAAAAAAACTAAATAGAGAGTTGAATAAAAACATTAAGAGTAATGAATTCTGTAAAACTTTCCTATTCATTGTATTAAATCCCATGACCTCCTTGCTTAGAGCACCCACATTAATATTTCATTTTTTCTTTTATAAAACTTTTACATATGAGGCATATATTCTAAAACATTCATAGGTGTCCGGCGTATAGACGGCAAGGGCTTTGAACTTTCTGGTTTTGCTCTTCTGCATGCACTAGTATTTCTGCAATGGGAATAGGTTAATAATAAAAACAAAATAGTAAATGAACAAAGGGCTGGTATAAGGTAAGTCAGGCAGTTTCATCATGCCACTTTTGAGTTCATTTTAACATCATTCCATACTACCTACTGCACTAACTCAGAACTGCTCTACTTCAGTACAGCTCCGCCATCCCTATCTAATATCACTGCTCCATGTTTGTGCATCACACACAACTTTTCTCCAGTCACTGAATGAAGCTCTCATTAACCCTGTTGTCACATCAGGAAGCCACTGGCCTGGGCCTTTTATAATCCTCATTCTTCCCCTTCAAACTGTTTTGCATCCCACTTAAGACTCATCTCTTCTCAAAAGATCTTCTGCTATAGTTTTTGTTGTTATTTCTCTATGGATAGCTAGGTCTGTTTTACTGAACGCCTTTTAGGCGAATCTGTTTCATTAAAGCTGTGCTGCGTGCTGAGGCTGTCATTTACAAAGGAAATCTGTGTTAGAAATCTTGGCTGAAATGCAAGGTTAGCTGCTCCCCAGCAGGGTCCAAAACCTGGGTACAGACCTCCTCAGGTACATTCAGTTTTGCATGATGCTTTCCATTACACTGGTATTGCTTGAATACCTTACGCCAAATGTTCCTCTTTTCGCCCCCAGAAACAATGTTCTCTCATCATCTTCTGGATCACTGGCCTGATTACTGAAACTCTCCAAATTTTTTGTTGGTTAAATTTTAATTCTATAAGCTTTCTGACATAAGACAGCAGAACCGACTCAAAAGAGAAGGGTGAGAATAGGCAAATCCTGTTAGCACATGGCCTCCTAGGCTGTCTTTAGAAGTTTTTCACAGACTGTTTCTAGTAAAATTCCTTTATATCCTATTCTTTGAAAAAGGAATAAAACCAGATTTTTCTACTTTTTTGCAAAATTTTAAACATTTTGCACATTATTTATACATGGATAATACAACTCCAATACTTTAGGATCAGGGGATATAATTCTGTAAAGATGTAATTTGGTTCATTTAGTTTTGAATTTTGTGGTCTTCTATCCATAAGGGAAAAAATATATTATTTCCATTAGCAGGCTCCTGGTATCCTACTAGATGTATTATGGCTATTAAAAGGTGATTCCTCACCCTAGAGCTGATGTTCCCATGAATGAGACAGGTTTTACTCACGTCTTACTTCAGAAGAAAAATAACAACAGTTAAACAGTTGAATAGATGTGTATGCTGTGGTGCCTCCCTGAAATTCCACTACTGGTAGACTGAGGCAGGAGGATCACAAGTTTGAGACCACCTCGGGCAATTTAGTCAGATATTCTCCCAAAATTAAAAAAAAAAAAAACAAAAACCCAAACTTCACATAAATAAAAAGCAGTGGGGCCTTAACTTAGTGCTCCCTGGCTTATATCCAGTACTGAAAAGAAAAACAAACAAACAAGCAAAACAGCCAATAATACATGATAATACATACTTGCTTCAAAGTTGCATTAAAATCTTAATTGATGGTCCAAGATGATTATTATTATTAATTCAGAAAAGGAAAGAATAGATGTGAGTCAAAAATTTTAAATATGTCTACCTTTGTAGACGTTATAATCTTGTTGGACACTTTAGGAACTGCCTACACAGAAAAGGAATGAGAGAAAAAACAAATACACAAAACTTTTCTGAACTACAACATGGTTGAATGAGAACGTTTCTGCTTCCTTTTCTGCATATTTCTTTTCTAGAAACCATGTGCTGAGACATGGTTTCTAGGTATACGTGTGTGTGTGTGAATGCATGTATGTTGCTTCCCTCTCTGATGCTTTGTATTAACTGCGTTTATGTCTGGGTGATACGCTGCTGCTTTCACACCCTATTAAATATGAAATTAAATGTTAACATGGTGTGTATCAGGAGGGAGGTATGAGTCTCTCTTACTCCTAACTTTTGTATCCGTTTTATACCCTCAAAAGTATTTCATCAGAACAAAGAATAATTATTTTAAGACCTATTTATTTATTTATTTATTAAGAACTGTTTAAAAAAGACCTTTTTTTCACCAAATGCTGGATGTATCCAGAGCAGAGAAATTATCTGCATAGAACAAAAAGAGAAGAAAAACAAACATCCTCCAGGATTCTCATTGTCTCGTTGTCTGGCATGCATTATATTCAATCCTCACACCCCAAGTTGGCACTTCTCTACACTCATGTCTAAATTTTGTGGCATCTGCATGGGCTAAAGAGATTTATGTCTCTAAAAAGTTATTATATTTAAAAGTATGCATAAATTTCAAAGCATGGCAATTCATTATTTAATACCCTCCCTTCTGACAAAATCCTCTTTTAGGAGAATTTGGATATTCCTTCAAAATATTCTTTAATATAAAACAAGATGAAAGTGCCTGGATATCTTCTAGATGAATAGGATGGATTATTTTCTTTCATCTCCTATCTAAAATTTTCAACAGCTTCTTAGTTTCTCAAATACATGTCACATTGCTTCAGCTGTATCTTCATGCTGAGACCCCCTAACATAAAAAATGACCTTACTGTTCTGAAAATTTATGAGTCTTTCATAAGGACGGAACAAGAATGCTTTGTTTTTGTTTTTAGCTTTCTTTCTTAAAATTATCCACGTAGAAGTTTTGTTTTTGTTTTTGTTTTTGTTTTTTTTCCTTTTCGTTTCACGGGAGCACAAAGGCTTCCTTACTTGAAATACATACCTCTTTTAATGAAGGAGATACATCACTTTTTCTCCCGTCAATCATGTTACAAAAATTACTTTGAGTTGCTAGAATAGTTACTTAATTTGAGGTAAGGAAAATCACCTGTCATAACTGCCAGGGAACTTAACATGGCAAGGTCATGGTGATACATTTTACTTATAAGGTAAACTGTCTGGATCAATGATGAAAAGTTAATATATTCCTGAAAAAACTTTAATGACAACTTCTTGCTATTTTGATCACACCAGAGCAAACTTTAGGGGCACACACAATAACAATACAGGACATAAGACAAACTACCTATTTCCCACTCACGATGATGGCCAGTTTGCTAGGGCGACCATCCATGACAGGCATGTAACTAACGGACCTGTGTTTCTGAGCACTGGGGACAGCTCTCAGGACTAAACTGGACATAGTTGGGTATTTTGTAACCATCTGTCTTCAGCTAATTCAGATATCAAGTACGACATCTTTTCAATAAAAGAAGCATTCACCTATGAGCCAGAGAAATGGGTCAGAGAAAAGAGGAGCGGCCCCGATGAGTAAAAGTAGCAGAATGGATAACACATACAGACTGTACTCTGTCCTGTTTAAGTGAGGCTGGAAGAGGCAGTGGGTTGAGAGGAAACAGTACTCATTACTAGTTAAAAGCTAGCCCCTGGTGTCAGAGAGAAATGGATTTAACTCCTGCCCAGATCTGTACCAGATATTTGATGCTGGGCAAAACATTTCTTAATGTTTGTTTTCCACACCCATAAAGTGGATATTATGATAAACTCGTTTTGGAAGTTGGGAGAATAAAATATCATAATGGGGATACAAGGTTCTACATATTTCTGGTGCTTAATATGCATTCAGTGATTGGTAGCTTTAATGCTTATTATTAAAATAAAGGTTAAGCTTATTTAAAGTTCAGAAAATAGTATTTTCCCAATAAATAGCACTAAAATTATCAATGTTATGTAACAATTTTACTGGACCACTACTGGATTACTCAGTGGGCAGAATAAGCTTAGAATATAAAAAATGGAGTAGCACAACCAAAATAAAACAAAAATTGAAACAGAAGATTAGAAAGGGTATAAAGCAGATATTCTGCCTTTTTCATAAGGCAAGTTTTATGTTATATTTAAAATAAAAACGTGAGTTATTTCATTTAAATTTACATAAGGCAAAGGACAATAATTTTGACATTTATGGCATTTAAGGAACTTAGCTTTGAATAAGATTAGAAGTCAGCAGACACAAAAAAGTATCCAGCGAATCTAAAGGAAATGTTAAAACCAGATTGAAGTCTCTAATCACTACTAGATCCTCAGGGAAAGGATGTGAAGAGCACCGTTAGAAGTTCACATTGAAGTATGGACACCGTACTGCACACACACTGGCTTTAATTAATGAATGGCAAAAATAATAGAGTTCTCATTTGAAAGTAAATCTTCTCTCATTCTCAATAGATTAGTCTTTTTTGCTACGTCTCAAGCTCAAGAGCTCAAGAACTCTTTGATGTATACACTGTCTTTATTTTATTTATTTATTCATTTTTGGGGTCTGGGGATGGAACTCAGGGCCTTGCGCTTGTTAGGCTAGCGCTCTACCACTGAGCTAAATCCCAGCCCCTCTATCCTATTCTTTTTCCCAGAATTGGACAAAACTAAATAGCTCTCCCATCTCATATTCTCTAAAACTTCTGAGTTTAATGACTTTATATGCTGCAAAAACCCAAATTCAATTGAGAGGCAAAACTTGATTCTTTAACAGTTACACGTCTTCATACTGCTGAAGTCATCAGCTTTTATAATGAAGGATTTAGAACACATACGTGAATAAGACAAACAGACTTTTCTGGTAAATCCCCAGCTAGGGATGTCGAACAACACTCCCGAAGGGAAAGGAAGGAGACTAAAGCGTTTTTAAAATGACACTATAAACCAACACTGTTACTGTCCTTATGCATTCCCACCAACACATTTCCCAGGCTCTCTACCTTCTGAAGATTGTGGTTATATTTCCCTGGAGGCAGAGTGGATGGAGCCTCCAAAAAATACAAGTCAAAGGAGCTTCATTTATAAAAACAGTGCTTTGTGTGTTCCCAAATTGAGAATTAAATTTTCATGTTCAAATTTTTGAGTGAAAAAGAAGTTTTCAGATTTTAAATCTCTATAGAGGCTGACTATAGAGTAAGTTTTAAATGAGAAATAAGGAAGAAAGACACAGAGAGTTGTCATCGCACAGGAAGGAATAAATAATTTTCCCTTCAGAATTAGAGAAGCAGAAATGATTCAGAGGAATAATACTGGGGGTAAATTGCTGCCTGCATGCCTGGTAATAGCGTAAATATCCTCACATGACAAGGCTTTGACCCGATGTAGAGATGTCTGGCTGGAAAGTTAAAATGAAACAAGTCAGAAGAATCAAATCACTTGTGGTTTTGCTCTGCTTCCAGGTGGGAGCTTAAGGGATGGACTCTGTGTACGGGCCCCTTACAGAGTGGTCACCCGTGCTGCTGTGAAGTACACTGGGCCACCAGGAAGGCCTGAGGTGCTCTGGACAAGTAGTGGCCGTGTGATGCAAGTAAGACAGAGATGCAGGTATATCACTCTGAGGTAAAGGATGGTCCCAATGTGATGCATCACCAGCGCAAACACTTCCAGCCTTCCACACACCAGGCCTTTCACTGGTGATCTGTGTACAGTATGCAAGCACGTACAAAAAGGTTGTGTTTTACTCCATATGATGCTAAGGAATGAACACATTATTTTACAGAGAATACGTATTTGTGAACTGTACTATACATCTGTTTATCATTTTTAATCAAAAGGATTTTAAATGGTATGCAGCCATTAATAGAAACCTTCCTAGTACTCTCCCTGCCCTATAACTATCTGAATATGACCTAACAAAAAATACAGAAACTCTTACATGTATCCAAGTAAAACAGTTTAGCTAAAGAAAGGGTCTCCAGTGCTTTTCTGTCCACCTTTGTGGCTGCTTTTTAAGAATGTAATTCATTTTTAGACTATACTTGGATCTGTGACTTTACACCAGCCCCTGTGACATTGGAGCTTCTGGTCAGGTGAAGTGGCTCCCATCTCCTGCGACACCAAAACTCCATCGGCATTCAAAACATGTTTTAATTCACACATGAATGCACTGTCCAATTTAAGTTTTTCATAAAATTAAACTTTTTTAAGGTTCATTTGTCTCTTACAATGGTGTGATGGGTCGGCGAATAATCAATACTATTTTAAAACATTTTGTTCATATTCTTGTTTTATAATTAAAATTTACATTCAGTGAAAAAAGCAAAATGGTCCTGCAATGGCATTTCTGGTTTATCTGTGGTCTGAATGCAGCACAGAGCTCCAGGTGATACATTTTCATGTAGGAAAGGGATGCGGATATACTGACAGGACAGAGCAGAAGGGCCTGGGATCAAGATGATGGAGTGTCGTGAGCCAAAGCAAGGATCACAGGCCAACTATTCCATCGGCGTTGGCCCGAAATTATCTAAATGTTTAGGGACAGGATACCTCCATGTGTCCTACCACCAGGATGTTGTGTTTCATTGTGTGCTGCCATGATCTCAGGGGAGAAGGGGAGACTGGGGAATAAACTTTGGATTCGATGGAGTTAATATCCTTTTGATTATGCCACTGATAACCTGAATTATCAAGATCAAATCTTTCTTTCCATTAATAGTACAAAAGGGGACTTGCTTACATAATTATAGTTATGTAAAATAACATAATTCTAGCTATACATAATAATAAGAAACATCTTCTCATTGGGTACCCATTTCTATCTTAATGAACAAACATTTCAGAACAACAGAAAGATTCTCATTTTCACTTATTTATATACCACATATATTGGTCAGCATGTAGCACATCTTCCCTCCAACCCCCCACCTTTTCATGCTGGGGATCGAACTCAAGGCCTTGCTAAATCCTCAACCCTGTCTTTGTTTTAGTTTGGATTTTTTTTTTTTTTTAATAAAGCAATATTTAGGGAAGAAAACTTTTGATGCAAACCATTACTGTCTCTCACTTAACCACAGTGTTATGGCTTGTGTTTAGATGTCCCCCCAAAGCCTCATGTGGTTGTAGATGGAGCTTTTTCAGAGGTGGGTTGATCTAAAGTGTGTAACTGATCATGATACAATGCTGGGATTAAGGGTGTGTGATTACTAAATCTGTCCACTGATTGGTTTGGTACCCACCCTAAACCAGGTGGCCTGAACAGAATATAAAAGGGGTAGAAAGAAGCTGCTAAGGTCCTTTGAATGCTTTGCTGAGCTGTTTCTCTTTTGCCACACCCTTCTGCCATGTCACCCTGCCTTGGAAAGCAACCAACTATGAACAACAAACTCTACAAACTGTGAGCTAGATAAACCTTTGCTTCTTTTAACTTTGGATGATGTCTCAGCAAGGAGAAAACCAAGACATGCAGCTATAGGCAGGGGAACTAATTACTTCAATCTAGCCTGGGATTCATGGAGAGCAATGATGTGCTTGGTTCAAAAGACCTGTCAATAATTCCTTTTTCTCATTCTCCCTTGAATTCATTCAAATCAGGCTTTTTTTTTTTTAATTATCAGCACTTTCTACAAACTGTTCTTGTGAAGGTCACCAGTGACCTTCATGTTGCAAACTCAATAGTTAATTTTCAGCCCTCATTTTGCTTTGCTTAATGGGAATATGAGATTGTTAATCTTTCTGGGAAATATGTTTCTCACTTAACTTTTTTGATACCACACTTTTCTGGCTTTATTTCTAGTTAAACTCATGCATCTCAATCTTTCCAGCTGTTTCCTGCCATTTCCCTAATCTTTAAAATTTGGAATGCCCTGAGGCTAAATTCTTAGATCACTTATATTTTCTCCCCTCCCTCCTTTGGTGATCACATCTGGCCTCATGGGTTTCCATGCCATCTATATGCTAATGACAAGTTTGCAGCCCTTTGCAGCCAAACCTCTTTCCTGTAATCCAGAATTTGTAAATCCAACAGTCTGCTTGATTTTTCCAATTTGATGTCCAATAGGCAACTTAAAATTATATCTCTAAATCTGAACCCTTACCTTTCCTGTCTAATCTATTCCTCTTGCAGCGTACCCAGCAACTCAACAACTGTCAAGTAATCCTAGTAGTTCAGACAAGCCATTTGACTCATCCTTCACTCAATTTATGTCAGACATCATATTTAATCATCAGGAGACTCCAGCATCTCTATATTCAAAGCACTTCTTATCTGAACTCTTTCAATTACTTTCAATTCTGTCTACATATTCTAAGGCAATGCCATGTTTTCCAGAGTTGCTTTAATTGTACATAAAACTGACCCTCAGGAGCTCCTTCCCCTCCACACATCTCATGCTGAATCTCCCATGGTTTGCCTTAAAGATCGGTCATGTTAGCTTTCTGAGCATTTTAAAGTTCCTCGTATGGCTGTTTATTTCGGCTCACTGTGTTTTCTTGAGGTGTGCACTGATTACAACAAACGCTTCTCTTAGTACTGCTTTACTTGTGTGTCAGAGGTCTGCAGTGTGTTGTTACAGGCATTGTCACTAACTTCCAGAAAGTTTTAAATTTCTCTATTGATGTCTTCTGTGGCCCACTGGTTGTTCAGGAGTGTGCTATTATTTTCCAGGTACTTCTAAATGTTTAGTGACTTCCTCTGTGATTGCTTTCTACTCTCATTGCACATTGGTCTGATAGTAAGCACGGGGTGATTTCCATTCTTTTATAATTATTTAAGCAGGCTTTGAGGAGTCGTATGTGATCTATTTTGGAGCGAGCACCCTGTACTGCAGCAAAGAGCATATACTCTTTTGTAGTAGGGTAGGATACTCTGTAGACATTTACTAAGTCCATATGTATAAGGATGTGTTTCAGCTCTGTTATTTCTTCATAGATTTTCATTTGTTTAGTTGATACAACTCTTTGCAAAATGTTTATCCAGAGCAACCAGGTCAGAGAAAGAAATAAAATGGATACAAAGAGGAAAGGAAGAAGTGAAATTTTTATTTGTAGATGACATGATACTCTCCATAGATGACCCAAAGAACTCCACCAAAAACTCTTAATATTAATAACCAAATTTAGCAAGGTAAAGGATTCAAAATCAATGCACGAAAACCAATAGCAGTTGTGTATAACAATAATGAACTCAACAAGAAAGAAATTATGAAAGTAATTACATTCATGGCAGCACCAAGAAAAATTAAACACCTAGGAATTAGCCTAACCAAGGAACTGAAAAACCTCTACAAAGAAAACAATGGCCCTCTAAAAAAGGAGATCAAAGAGAACAAAAGACTGCAGCCTGGGCTGGAGGTGTGCCATTGCAATCCCCGGCAGCAGGGAGCTCCTTGGTCCCTTCCCGGCCACCCAAAAGCGGTGCGGCGGGGCCTCCTGACCGCGGGATTTCCCCGCCCAGGTGAGAGAGGGTCATTGCTAGAACAAAAGACTGCAGCCTGGGCCCGTGCGCCGGCAGGGTCTGAACCCATCAACATGCATAAAATCTAGGCCTCCTCTCTGGTGACACTATCTTCTGCTGTTTTCCCACCCACACTCTCTCTTTTTTTTTGGTTGTCTGTATGTTTGTTTTTTCCTCCTCTTTCTTCTCCCATTGTCCCTCTTTTAGCTTTTTTCTTTGTTACTTTCTTTTCCCTTCCCCTCTCTGAAGTCACCATTACCAAGTAGAGCCAACCATGACCTTGTCATTGAAGATAACCCTGGAGGACTAAAGGTTATAAGAACCAAGAAACACATATACC